>AWOL01S0101322.1:0-25123 GCA_000715115.1 Nicotiana otophora
ATTAAGCCTAAGGGTCATTTTACTTCGAGTTCGAGCAATCACTCACTCGACTATTAAGCCTAATGGCTATCTTTATACAAGTTCGAGCAATCACTCACTCGACTATTAAGTCTACGAGCTACTTTACTTCGAGTTCGAGCAATCACTCACTCAACTATAAAGCCTAAGGGCCACTCATACTTCGAGTTCGAGCAAGCACTCACTCAATTATAAAGACTACAAAGGCACGAGTAAAACAAAATTTCACAACGTGAGCACCTAATTTTTGAACATATTTAGATGTTTTTATCACTTTTAGTATTTAGATAGTTTCTAAGTTCAATCTACATATTTTAACTCTTATTTCATTGAAGCCAAATGTTACTCTTTACTAGTGGTGAACCAAGTAAACAAAACTTTTGAAGTTCGAGGGGATGGAATGCAAAGGTATTTGGACAAACTACAAGTAACTTTGCACCGCTTCAAGGAATGTACTTTACAACATGTGCCTCGAGAATAAAATAGTGAGGTCGATGCACTCGCAAATTCGGGGTCATCGGTCGAGGAAGATGAGATCGACTTGAGGACTGTCGTCCGACTATCGGGATCCGTAATCGAGAAGGGTCATGCCGAGATAACTTCTACAAGCTTAACCTGGGATTGGAGGAATAAGTAAATTGAATATTTGAAGAATGGAAAACTCCCATCGAACCCTAAAGAATCGAGGGCCCTACAAACCAAAGCTGCTCGATTCACATTGGCTGAAGATGGAACATTTTACAGAAGGACATTCGATAGACCATTGGCAGTATGCTTAGGACCAGGAGACACCGATTATGTTTTATGAGAGGTCCATGAAGGCACTTGTGGGAACCACTTCGACATCGAATCACTGATTCACAGAATCATTAGAGCGGAATACTACTGGGATATCATGGAAAAGGACAGCGTTTGTTCGAAAATATGATAAATGTCAAAGATTTGCACCGATGATCCATCAGCCCGGAGAGTGACTTCATTCAGTCCTATCCCCACGGCCATTCATGAAATGAGGGATGGATATCGTCGGCCCTCTTCCATCGGCCCTAGGTAAAACTAAATTCATTTTATTTATGACTGTCTATTTCTCTAAATAGGTTGAAGCACAGGCATTCGAGAAAGTGAGAGAGAAAGAGGTTAAAGAATTCATTTGGGATCACATCGTATGTCGATTTGGGATACCCGCCGAAATAATGTGTGACAATGGAAAATAATTTATCGGCAACAAAGAGACAAAATTCCCCGAAGATCACAAAATAAAAAGGATATTATCAATGCCGTATGACCCTAGTGGGAACGGATAGGCCGAATCGACAAATAAGACTATCATTCAAAACCTAAAGAAAAGGTTGAACAATGCTAAGGGGAAATGGAGAGAAATTCTACACGAAGTCCTTTGGGCATATCGAACAACATCAAAGTCCAGTACGGGGCAACCCCGTTATTCTTAGTGTATGGCTCTGAAGCCTTAATCCCAGTCGAAGTCGGGGAACCCAGTTCCATGCTTCGATACACAAAATAAGAGTCAAATCACGAAGCTATGAATACTAGCCTCGAATTATTGAATGAAAAACGTGAAGCCGCTCTCGTGGCCGCCCAAAAATAACGGATCAAAAGATACTATAATTGAAGAACCTATCTCCGCCATTTCAAAATTGGGGACTTAGTGCTAAAGAAAGTCACCATCAACACCAGAAATCCAAATGAAGGAAAACTGGGTCCGAATTGGGAAGGACCCTATCAGGTACTCAAAATCGTCGGTAAAGGATCCTACATGCTCGGTGTCATAAACGGTCAACAACTACAAAGCAATTGGAATGTGTCGCACTTAAAATGATACTACTGCTAAGGTACGACCCTCCCGTGCTCGTTTATATTTCAAAACTAACCATTGTAGGAGTACGACCAGGAACAAAGATGGATTATTCGACACAAAGCCTTAGGTCTGAAAGCACGCGTTGCACTTTTTTTCCCTTAGACCGGTTTTTGTCCCAAATGGTTTTTTTGGCAAGGTTGTTAATGAGAAAACCATTGATCGTGCTAAATTAGTAAAAATCAACATTATTCGACGCTTCTTTACAATCAACCTCGAATACTGGGGGGCTTTGCCATCGAATAAATCAAGTACGATACAAGAATGTTACTTCATATCAAATTCATGTCAAACAGGGTCTCGATAGGGAAAAGTGTAAGGGCCAAATGGTCAAAAGGAACCATGCCCGCATAGGTTTGCTCGAACCCTGGCGCAAAATACGAACACATGTATAATGACTTATAAATAGAAACTTCTTCTTTATCGATATCTCATATTTTGAACAGTTCGTTGTACTTCATGATTCAAACATGCTTAAGGGCCGACCGCTACCAAATGAGTTTTGAAATACTTACACCATAAAGCCTACGGGCTACATTATTCGAGTTTGAGCAATCACTCACTTGACTTTTAAGCCTAAGGGCTATCTTACTTCGAGTTCTAGCAAATCACTCACTCGACTATTAAGCCTAAGGGCTATCTTACTTCGAGTTCGAGCAAATCACCCAATCGACTATTAAGCCTAAGGGCTATCTTACTTCGAGTTCGAGCAAATCACTCACTCGACTATTAAGCCTAAGGGCTATCTTACTTCGAGTTCGAGCAAATCACTCACTCGACTATTAAGCCTAAGGGCTATCTTACTTCGAGTTCGAGCAAATCACTCACTCGACTATTAAGCCTAAGGGCTATCTTACTTCGAGTTCGAGCAAATCACTCACTCGACTATTAAGCCTAAGGGCTATCTTACTTCGAGTTCGAGCAAATCACTCACTCGACTATTAAGCCTAAGGGCTATCTTACTTCGAGTTCGAGCAAATCACTCACTCGACTATTAAGCCTAAGGGCTATCTTACTTCGAGTTCGAGCAAATCACTCACTCGACTATTAAGCCTAAGGGCTATCTTACTTCGAGTTCGAGCAAATCACTCACTCGACTATTAAGCCTAAGGGCTATCTTACTTCGAGTTCGAGCAAATCACTCACTCGACTATTAAGCCTAAGGGCTATCTTACTTCGAGTTCGAGCAAATCACTCACTCGACTATTAAGCCTAAGGGCTATCTTACTTCGAGTTCGAGCAAATCACTCACTCGACTATTAAGCCTAAGGGCTATCTTACTTCGAGTTCGAGCAAATCACTCACTCGACTATTAAGCCTAAGGGCTATCTTACTTCGAGTTCGAGCAAATCACTCACTCGACTATTAAGCCTAAGGGCTATCTTACTTCGAGTTCGAGAAAATCACTCACTCGACTATTAAGCCTAAGGGCTATCTTACTTCGAGTTCGAGCAAATCACTCAATTGACTATTAAGCCTAAGGGCCATCTTACTTCGAGTTCGAGCAATCACTCCTCGACTATTAAGCCTAAGGGCTATCTTACTTCGAGTTCGAGCAATCACTCACTCGACTATTAATCCTAAGGGATATCTTCGTACTAGTTCGAGCAATCACTCACTCGACCACAAAGCCTACGTTCTACATTACTTCGAGTTCGAGCAATCACTCACTCGACTATTAAGCCTAAGGGTCATTTTACTTCGAGTTCGAGCAATCACTCACTCGACTATTAGGCCTAAGGGATATCTTCATACAAGTTCGAGCAATCACTCACTCGACTATTAAGTCTACGAGCTACTTTACTTCGAGTTCGAGCAATCACTCACTCTACTATAAAGCCTAAGGGCCTCTCATATTTCGAGTTCGAGCAAGCACTCACTCAATTATAAAGACTACAAAGGCACGAGTAAAACAAAATTTCACAACGTGAGCACCTAATATTTGAACATATTTAGATTGTTTATCACTTTTAGTATTTAAATAGTGTCTAAGTTCAATCTACATATTTTAACTCTTATTTCACCTTTATAGGTTTTATTTAAGAAAATTAAAATCACAAAAAAAATTATATGTTCTTGATTTTAAAATATTTAGCTAGTATCTTTATTTTACGCTCTTAAAAGAAAAGGAAAAATATTAATTAAAGCAAGATCCAATGAGTCATTTTCATGTGGCGAGATTCTTCCTTATCTTTTGTAACAAACTCACATGCTCTCCGTCAAAACTCACATGCACATACACTCTTTTTACTTGGCCACCGATTAATTCCTATACCTACACCTATATAACTTCCACTCACTCACACAATTTAGGGGTCACAAAAAAAGAAAACATGCCAAAACAGAGGGGGATAGAAAGAGATCTGGGCGAAAAAACGAAAAAAGGAAAAGGAACGAGAAAGGCGAACAAAGAAAAGCTTTGTAAAAAGCTTGAACCAACACCATCTCCTTCAATTCCCTTCTGTCATTGAAGACCAAAAATTACAGCCACTATAACTCCATTTTCTTCCACCCAATGACCACCATAGATCACTATTTTCTTTCCTCTATTTTCAACTATGTAAGGCCACCTTTAACTGCTAAAAACCCAGCTGAAACAGCCCTGTATGGCTGTATTCACCACCAAATCAGCAGCTCCTCCTCCTTCACTTGGGTTTAGCCATAAAAGCCATCCTCTCTCCTCTAGTAAACTCACTTCCCATCACTACCTAAAAATGTCACGACCCAAACTAACACCTGTCGTGATGGCGCCTATCGTGGAACTAGGCAAGTCGACTCATTTCCAAAACAAACCGATATTTTCATTTCAAAGATAATTTTAATGTTATTTAACATAAAAACCTTCGTAAAGGAATTCCAATCAAAATAAAAGTGCGGAAGAAAAAGTCAGACATCGGGGTGTCACTAGTCATGAGCATCTACTACAATCTGTCTAACAATATCAAGGCTAACTCAGCCTGAAAAATAACTAAATACAACTAGAGGAAAATAAGAGGGAGAAGAGCAGGGCTGCGATCGCCAGGAAGCTACCTTGCTATCCCCGGGAAAATCTGCAATCAGAATAATCAACAACCGCTACCGCGCCCAGCTATACCTGGATCTGCACACAAGGTACAGTGAATAAAGTGAGTACGCCAATTCAGTAAGTAACAACAATAAATAAAGACTAAGTAGTAGTGACGAGCAATAAAGCATATAACGTTCATATCAGGAAATCTCAATAAAATACCACCTGCTTTTAAAATCAGGATTTGAATCAAAACATCTCGTTTAAACCCAGTTCCACTAAAAATCATTTAAAGATATTTTTCAACAGTTTTCAAACAGAGGAAAAATGCAAAGGTGAGCAACAATGATGAAATCATAAACAGCCACTCGGGCAAACCTCACAGTCACTCGTACCACTCGGGCATATCTCACCATCACTCTTACCACTCGGGCATACCTCACAATCACTCATGCCTCCCAGTCACTCAGCACCCGGCACTCGACACTCACACTCAGTAGGTACCTGCACTCACTAGGGGTGTGTACAGACTCTGGAGGGGCTCCTTCAGCCCAAGCGCTATAATCTGTACGGACAACTCACGTGCTGCACGAATAATTCACGTGCTATACTAATAAATTATGCTGCAGGAGGGCAACCCCGATCCACACTCATCCTCACAATCAGGCCCTCGACCGATATCAAACATGCTGTGGCGTGCAGCCTGATCCCATAAGTATCCTCACAAATCAGGCCCTCGGCCTTACTCAGTCATAAACCTCTCAAGTCACTCGAGCATTTCAGTAAAGCAGGGCATTCGGTCCAAAACTTTTATATGCATCAAAATAGAGTCATAAAACTGAGTTATGCGGTAAATAAGTATAAATCTGACAGAGTATAAATTTTCAACCGAAAATAATGAGAGAATAGTAAGAAAAAGCGCCTAAGGGTCCAAACAGCACTAGCACAAGGCCCAAACATGGCATTCAGCCCAATTTACAAAAACTCTTTCTAAAACATATAAGTATCATATAGTTTCAAAAAAGTATGCAACTTTACAGTTGCTACGAGACGGACTAAGTCACAATGCCCAACAGTGCACGCCCACACGCCCTCCACCTAGCATGTGCGTCACTAAAAATAGTAGAATGATACAAAAATCTAAGGTTTCATACCCTCACGACTAGATTTACAATCGTTACTTATTTCAAGCCGTAAAATTCTTATTCTGTAATGTCCTTTCCTCGTGAATTGATCTCCAAACATCTCGAATCTGGTCATAAATAATTCGTTTCAGTCAATAAAATTCATTGGAATTAATTTCATAAGATAATAATGATTTTCTATAAAAATCCGAAACTTAGCTCAAAAATCGCCCGTGGGGCCCACGTCTCGGAACTCGACAAAAGTTACAAAATCCGGAAACCCATTCAACCACGAGTCTAACCATACCAATTTTACCAAAATCCGACCCCAACTCGACCCTCAAATCTTCAATTTAAGCCAAGTGTGTTTTCAAAATTCCAGCAGAGTTCCAAGTCCAAAATCCAACCCGTTAACCATCCGAAACTCACTCGAGCCCCCCGGGACCTCAACCAAATATACCAACAAGTCCTAAAACATCATGCAGACTTAGTCGAACTCTCAAATCACCTCAAACAACGCTAAAACCATGAATTACACCCTAATTCAAGACTAATGAACTTTGAAATTTCTAATTTCTACAAATGACTCCGGAACCAATCAAATCACGTCCGATTGACCTCAAATTTTGCACACAAATCATAAATGACATAACAGAGGTATTTCAATTTTCAGAATCGGTTTCCGATCCCGATATCAAAAAGTCAACCCCCCGGTCAAACTTCTCAAAAATTAAACTTTCGGCATTTCAAGCCTAATTCCTCTATGGACTTCCTAATAATATTCCGGACACGCTCATAAGCCCAAAATCACCATACGGAGCTATTAAAATCATGAAAATTCAAATCCAAGATCACTTACACATAGGTCAACATCCGGTTGATATTTCCAACTTAAGTTCCTACTTAAGAGACTAAGTGTCTCATTCCACTCCGAAACCACTCCGGGCCCGAACCAACTAACCCGGTAAATCATAATATAGCTTAAGAGCACAAATGAAACAGAAATGGGAGAAACAGGGATATAACTCCCAAAACGACCGACTGGGTCGTTATATTCTCCCCCACTTAAACATACGTTCGTTCTCGAACGTGTCGAGAGTTGTTCCAAAAGCCAAGAAATGGCGGTGTAACTTTCACATGCACATACCCGGGGGTGATCCCACGTCACCCTATCCCATACAGGTCTAATAGCATAGCATAACTGAAATTTCTGAATTCAACCCAGCCCACAAGCTTTCGAATCAAATTTCCGACATCCGAAATTTCATATAAGATCAGAAGTTCGCATCTACATACCGTATAAGTCTGAACAAGCTGTACCAAAAGCCTTACCCATAACTCAAATACTCAAATTCAAATACCGCATAGCTTGAATGCTTGAAGCAATGATTTCAAATCACAGTATCGATTCAAATCAACCCAGTGCCCGTAATAAACATCATATTAGACAAAACCTCGTTCTAATACCTCCGTACACTGACGATGATGAAAGAAACATACCGCATTCATAACCATTCATTAGACCAACATGTCATGGAGCTCCCGTTCCTTCTACAAGAACTATAGCCAATTTCAAAGCCGACTTCCGATATTATCCTCCCAATTATACCCCAATCAAATCTGATAGCATCCATTCTAGGCCCAATGACCTCATCTCATCCAACACGACCACTCTAATGACATGACATATCAATACAATCTAAAGCCACAACTCGTGCAATCCGTGCACCAGATAGCAACATTCCAAATGTACCCAATCGTAACAATGACCCAAACAGGAGAACCGTTCCGCAAGCTCGACGAGTACCACCCCGACGCAATGCTAAGAACCCATCACATACCGCAGAACCATAACACACGAATCTTACACGAGGGATCATATTTCCATATAACTCTGCTGCAATACGCGACCCTATCCAAATAGTGGTCCATATGAAACACCTCAAGCCACCCTGCTAAAATCAATAATCATGCGCAATTCGACATCAAGTACCCAAAGCGCATTACCAAAATCACAGAGAAGCAAACGACACCATGCCACATAAAACCCGAAAGAACATAACCAATACTTCATCAACCATGCAATATCCAATACTATTCTCGCTCAAATTCTGCTATAAGGCCACAATAGAACCGCACCATATGTGCATATAACCACGAATCACAACTCCTCGTAGCATAGAAGAGTAACTCACAGATCATTTCAGAACACGAATAAGCTTTACATCAACCGAAGGGCACATCCTTCAACAATAGCAGTATGGAGCCAATCAATCTGGCTCGGTATAGAATACACATCCTAATTAGGCCTACCAATGGGCCCCCAAATCAACTATGGTCAGCCACCAATAGATAAACAACCTCCGAAAATCCACAATGACGGAATCATAATACCTTCTATCATATGGCTAGCTCCGGCGACAACTTCATATTCCACAACCATGAAATAATCTCCAATTCCATAGAACACATGAATCACCATATTTGATTCCACCTCCACCGCCCGAATGCCTAACACCTCTCTCATACACAATCATCCCACGAGAAATACTTAAAATTCTTCATTGCCACCTCGCAAAAATTTGAATATCAACAGTCGATCAACCAGGAGAGTGTCGCAATACCAGTGAAGTACCCATAAATCAAAACACACTGCTCCTTCTGAAATGTACACTTTCATCAAGCTATACCAGATAGTAATATCATTTACCTATTCATCGGAAACTGTTCATGCAGCCTAAGAATTTATGTCCTTCCCTTCAAAACTGAACTGTGACCTTGTACATGTAAATCCTATTCCCGCACAACACGCCACATCTATTATGCCATCGTGTGACAAGCATAAGAATTCCATTATCAACTCTGAGTCACTAGCAAATTACATACCTTATTAGTCAGAAACCTCTTTCTTGCTTCTTTATAGGAGGAAGTCATAACACACAACATGTTCCGTACATCGGTAGAAAATATCTGGTTCAAACCATGGTAGAACCCATCCTGAACACTTTAAAATCCATTCGCACATAACCAAGCTATCTGGACTGAATTCCTCTAACTCCACCAAGCCACACAAGTTGCCAAATTCGAGAGCATTTCCACGAAACACCTGTAGATACTAGCCACATCATAAGTGCCCAAAGAACCGATCATACTCATTACTGTGCTAACCCAACCTACTACCAAGCTGTCCTATTTCTCCAAGTTCTTTCTAAATTGCTACTTTTTCCTTATTAGAACACTACTATCCTTAACTAAAACTTACCCCACGAACTCTAGCATAGAATCACGCCGCCCTAAGGCTTATAAGCCGCCAAATTCCCTTTTTATGTATTCCAAAGGTTCTACAACCAAAAATGCTTACTCCGAAGAGACTTTATGTGAACCTAAAACTGTTTCCTTCACCTTCTAGATACTGAAATGCATAATTCACAATGATATAAGATGCCACGAGTCTCAACACCGTTCAATGCAACTCCCAGTTTTCTAGCCATATTTATAAATCTTGAATCCATTGTAACCATTCTCGAATTAACCGACCAAACGGACCGAAACGACCTGTGCCCCATTAGCACACCAACACCCAAGGGAATAAAGAGCAAACCACACTCCTACGCAACCGAACAAATTCCCGCTCCATGTACACTACATTCTCTGTGAATAACCACTCAATTATTTTATGGTCCTCCTATAACCATATAGTGTAATATAACTTGTGTCCAAAAAGTTTTTTACCCGAGTCATCCTCGATCTCGACCTCTGCAAGTCATAACTGATTCACCGGTATACCCCAAACCGAAACTAATACAACCTATAACCGTACAATCAACTCATTGATAGCAGACTCCCCGACTTAGCCTTAAGCTGCAATTATATAAAATTAGAACCCGTAAGGATTTCTCCTTCTCAATTACCAAGGTCTCGCATCGTTAACCTGCAAGACTTCTCGAAGTCTTTTATTAAGACTTTCATGAACATTCTGAATCTCCAGCCAAAATCACACACGCGACCTCCTACCGGGTAGTAAGTAATATTCCTCGCAAAAGCTTCATCAACATCACGCCACCGCTAGCTGCACACAGGAGATGACCCACATGTGGGATTCCTTACCGACATCTTCTAATGACACTGCACTGAGTGCAACAGCCACTAAATTCGTAAATTCTCCAGAGTTCATGCTTGCCCACCATTTGTATAAGTCTGTACTTTCCCTATTGACATCAACTGTACGTCAATAATACCTTCCGAACTCAAGTCGTATTGCACCTGACACAATAATCAGATCTTCACGCCTCTATTCATTTCAAACACACTCCTTTCTGCCATATTCAATTTTCCTTTGTACACTAACCATCACTCCAAATAGAGTCTGAAGGCCGATTCACATACTAACATGATTCCAAACCGTTCTACACTTTCTCAAGGCGCACGACTACCCTACTAGTGAATTCATATGCTAATCTGCCACTCTTACTTCAGCTAAATTATCTCCTTTAAGAAACTTCTCAACCTCTACTTCTCCTACTTGACCTGCTAGTACTTCAACCACCGCGAAACACTTCCCGTTATGTCTTCTCTCATACTTTGCTACCCAACCGTTGCATCAAATCGAAATATATCTCCGTCGCACCTGAACCAATAAAATGTTACCGACTCTAAGTCTCTTCGAAGATCATCTTTATCGAGCCATCAACATCAAAAATACCCATTCACAACCACAATTACTACACAATCACTTACTCTTCTTGAGTCCAAACTCATTGACAAGACATGGGAATTTAATTTGCCCCAAAATTTAACAACGTGAAAGATCCTTCAAAACATTCACACTCGAGACCATACGTCACATCAAAACGAAAATCAAGTGCCCAATGGCCTCCCTTTACATTTCAAGGAAACACTTCTCGTCACATTCAAATCGTCTTAACACATCCCGCAGTTACATCATACTTATCACAAAGCCATTCCACCGCTCATCGAGCCACAAATTCCCCTCGTAGGGGAATTACCGTACATATGAGTCCAAATGTACAGGATATAACTGAAGCTACTGAGCCAAAACTACGATTTAAACCTGGCCTTAAGTCCTCCAGACTAGCCCATCACCAAAACATATAATACACATCTCGAACCTCGTTCATAAAATCACAAGTCGGCGATGCACAACTGATATCGAGCGCTCATGTGCGCGTACGAATGCGTGGAAGGAATTCAAAGAGTTATGTTTCAAGCTGAATCAATTTCGTACGATAGAATACAAGAAAGTGAAATTTTCCTAGGGTTCTACAGGCTTTTGAAGATAAGTACACACGTCTCTATACCGATCCACAAGACTCTACTAAACCCGCTCAGGACTCGTGAGACCTATGTAACCTAGGCTCTGATACCAATCTGTCATGACCCAAACTAACCCCTATCGTGATGGCGCCTATCGTGGAATTAGGCAAGCCAACTCAGTTCCAAAACATACCAATATTTGCATTTCAAAGATAATTTCAATGTTATTTAACATAAAAACCTCCGTAAAGGAGTTCCAATCAAAATAAAAGTGCAGAAGGAAAAGCCTGACATCGGGGTGTCACTAGTCATGAGCATCTACAACAATCTGTCTAACAATATCAAGGCTAACTCAGCCTGGAAAATAGCTAAATACAACTAGAGAAAGATAAGAGGGAGAAGAGCAGGGCTGCGATCGCCAGGCAGCTACCTTGCTATCCCCGGAAAAATCTGCAATCAGAACAATCAACAATCGCTACCGCGCCCAGCTACACCTGGATCTGCACACAAGGTGCAGGGAGTAACGTGAGTAACGTGAGTACACCAACTCAGTAAGTAACAACAATAAATAAAGATTGAGCAGTAGTGACAAACAATAAAACATAAAACATTCATATCAGGAAATCTCAGTAAAATACCACCTGCTTTTAAAATCAGGATTTGAATCAAAACATCTCGTTTAAACCCAGTTCTAGTAAAAATCATTTAAAGATATTTTTCAACAGTTTTCAAACAGAGGAAAAATGCAAAGGTGAGAAACAATGATGAAATCATAAACAGCCCCTCGGGCAAACCTCACAGTCACTCATGCCACTTGGGCATACCTCACCATCACTCTTGCCACTCGGGCGTACCTCACAATAACTCATGCCTCCCAGTCACTCAGCACTCGGCACTCGACACTCACACTCAGCAGGTACCTGCGCTCACTGGGGGTGTGTACAGACTCCGAAGTGGCTCCTTCAGCCCAAGCGCTATAATCTGCACGGACAACTCACGTGCTACACGGACAACACACGTGCTATAATAATAAAGTATGCTGCAGGCGGGCAGCCCCGATCCACATTCATCCTCACAATCAGGCCCTCGATCGATATCAAACATGATGTGTCATGCATCTCGATCCCATAAATATTCTCACAAATCAGGCCCTCGGCCCCACTCAGCCATAAACCTCTCAAGCCACTCGGACATTTCAGTAAAATAGGGCATTCAGCCCATAAAATTTATATGCATCAAAATAGAATCATAAAACTGAGTTATGCGGTAAACAAGTATAAACCTGACTGAGTATAGATTTTCAATCGAAAACAATGAGAGGATAGTAAGAAAAAGCCCCTAAGGGTCCAAACAGCACTGGCGCAAGGCCCGAACATGGCATTCAACCCAATTTATAGAAACTCTTTCTAAAACATATCAGTATCATATATTTTCAACAATGTATGCAACTTTACAGTTGCTACGGGACGGACCAAGTCACAATCCCCAATAGTGCACGCCCACACGCCCGTCACCTAGCATATGCGTCACTAAACATAGTAGAATGATACAAAAATCCGGGGTTTCATACCCTCAAGACTAGATTTACAATCGTTACTTAATTCAAGCCGCGAAATTCTTATTCTGCGATGTCATTTCCTTGTGAATTGGTCTCCAAACGTCTCAAATTTGGTCATAAATAATTCGTTTTAGTCAATAAAATTCATTGAAATTAATTCCGTAAGATAATAATAATTTTCCATAAAAACCCGAAAATTAGCTCAAAAATCGCTCGTGGGGCCCACGTCACGGAACTCGACAAAAGGTACAAAATCCGAAAACTCATTCAACCACGAGTCTAACCATACCAATTTTACCAAAATCCGACCCCAACTCGACCCTCAAATCTTCAATTTAAACAAAGAGGGTTTTCAAATATTTTCCAACTCAATTCACCAATTAAATGATAAAAAAACCATGGATTTGGGTAATTTAACCAATATTGAGTTAAGAATATTTACCCCGTTGTTTCCTCTGAAAAGTTCACAAAATCGCCTTAAATTCGAGCTCCAAATCGTCAAAAATTGAAAATGGGACGAAGTCCCATTTTCAGAACTTAAACTCACTGCCCAGGCTTTTCTTCTTCGCGAACGCGGTTAGTGCCTCGCGTTCGCGAAGCACAAAATAACTCCCGTCCAAATTCCTCCTTCGCGAATGCGACATCACCCTCAGGTTCGCGAAGCACAAAATGCCTCTGCCTCAATGCCTTCTACGCGAACGCGTTCAACCCATCGCGAACGCGATGCTTCGTCCCCCCTCACTACGCGAACACGACACCCCCTACGCAAACACGTAGACCAATTTCCTGGGGTTTTCGGCTGCTTCTTCTCTTCTTCACGAACGCGTAACACCTCTCGCGTTCGCGATGCACACCCAGTCCACCCTTCGCGAACACGTGCTTCTCTTCGCGAATGCGAAGAGCATATATTTCCAACCTCCCAGTTCCTCTTCGCGAACGCGAGGCTCCACTCGCGAACGTGATGAAGGAAACCAGATGGTGCATCAGAAAAATTCTAGTAGAGTTCCAAGTCCAAAATCCAACCCGTTAACTATTCGAAACTCACCCGAGCCCCTCGGGACCTCAACCAAATATACCAACAAGTCCTAAAACATCATATGAACTTAGTCGAACCCTCAAAGCACCTCAAACAACGCTAAAACCATGAATTACACCCCAATTCAAGCCTAATGAACTTTGAAATTTTTAATTTCTACAAACGACTCCGGAACCTATCAAATCACGTCCGATTGACCTCAAATTTTGTACAAAAGTCATAAATGACATAATAGAGGTATTCTAATTTTCATAATCGGATTCCGACCCCGATATCAAAATGTCAACCCCCCGGTCAAACTTCTCAAAAAATTAAACTTTCGGCATTTCAAGCCTAATTCCTCTACGGACTTTCAAATAATATGCTGGACACGCTCCTAAGCTCAAAATCACCATACGGAGCTATTGGAATCATGAAAATTCAAATCCGAGATCGCTTACACATAGGTCAACATCCGATTGACATTTTCAACTTAAGTTCCTACTTAAGAGACTAAGTGTCTCATTCCACTCCGAAACCATTACGGGCCCAAACCAACTAACCCGGTATATCATAATATAGCTTAAGAGCATAAATGAAACAGAAATGGAGAAAACGGGGCTATAACTCCCGAAACGACCGGCCGGGTCGTTATAGAAAACCTTCATCTTCATCACCTGAAATGCACCAGCCAAACTCCACTCTCAAACTAGTTTAACATCACCGAAATACCAGCCCGTAATCACCCGTTTGAAATACCATAGCTTCAGCCATTAACCCCCAAAACATCGATCGAAAAACAGTCCGGATACACCCCTTAAGCCACCGCAAAACTCGTCGAGTCAGTGAGACCTCTGTTTGAAATCTGTTCGACGCTTCCGTTGTCCAAAGTCCCAGTCAAAAGACATGAGCCACATCTTGCTTTGTGCTTTCCGCTGTTGGGTTCAAATGTGATTGCTAATAAAAAAATTTCTTGAAGAAGTTTGGCTTCTGAAAAGGTTCAATACTGAACTCTTGTTCATTATTCAATTTCTGAATTTTATTTTTGTAGTATTTGATTGTGATATTTGTTTGTCTTTGTGTTTATTCTTCACTTTTAAACGCGAGTGCCTTTGCCTTGGTTAAAACAATTATTAGTTTGTTGTTAGTGTTCTTGTGCAATTTTGGTGCTTTGTGCATTTCTTAGCGATGTGTTCATTGCTTAGATTATATTGGTATTATACTGATTTGTGAAGTAGTATGATTTTTTCTGTTGAATCCTATAGGATAGAACAAGTTTCGGAATTAAAAGCGGATTGGTTTTGAGTTAATAAGGGGGTGTAATTTATTTGGTGAAATAATTTAATAATATTAACTTCTTAAGTTGCACAATATTGGACTTCTTTGTTGAATCAGAAGAAGATTGATTTAGCTCTTGTATTGAATTTGTTTTGTTTGGATCTGTTCCTTTTTTATTTGAGCATATGTCCATAAAGTTGTTATGTTAATCATTGGGTTCGTTTCGCTTTTCTGATTTTCACTTGATTACAGTACATTGTTTATGAATACATGATCCCTATCCTTTATTTTAGTGTCTTGTTTATCATGCCTTATTTGTTTGTTCATGTGTAAAACATTTCATGTTTGTACCATTATTCCAATTATCTCCATGATGGTTTCATTCTTGATGAGCAATTTTAGTGCTCGTTTGTTAATATGTCTTCTAATTGACGGGAATATGGGGGCATGTCGGTATTTGGAAAAAAAGATAGATAATGGGTGCACATGATAATTCGGTTGGCAAAGGTGCTAAAATTTATTTTTTCACAATAATTCCATACCGATACACTTTTGGCCTCACAATGCATCTCAAATGTAGTTAGGAAATATCCATGTATATGGTAGCTTATTTTAGGAGCGATTAATAATAAATCATCGTGACTATGGGTACGGTTCCCGTGGCATAGTTATAATACATAAATCCCAACTCAAGTGCACGTTTCACGCGACTTGACCATAATTTCAAATTATAATAAAAATCAACATGTTGTAGATTGCGAGTGTGTTTCACGTGACACGATTTACAATATGTATAAAAACAAAAGAGTGCGCGACATCGTGATTTGTTCAAATAAGTCTCATAAATACTAAAAGCGGCCAAACAATTAAAAGCGGTTAGAAAGTTAAAAAAATGCACAACCGGTTTTTAACATGTAATAATTTAGATAATTAGATCAATTATTAATAGTTGAGTGACCGTGCTAAAACCACGGAACTCGGGAGTGCCTCACACATTCTCCCGGGTTAACAGAATTCCTTACCTAGTCTTCTGTGTTCGCAAACCATTAAAAAGAGTCAATTTCCTCGATTTGGGATTTAAAATAAACCAGTGACTTGGGACACCATAAATTATTTCAAGTGACGACTTTGATTAATTAAACAATCCCATTTCAATTAATGTCGCTTAAATTGGAAAAACTCCCCTATCCCCAATCCCCTCGGGAAAAAAGGAGGTGTGACACCTCTGGCGACTTTGCTGGGGACCGAACCCAGAATCTCTGGTTCAGGGTTTAGAATTCGAGCTTAGAATAACTGTTATACTTGGCTACTTGTGATTGTCTGATATTACTTGTCTGAGCCTAATGTGCTAATTACCGCTTTGATATTATTTGAACTGTATATAAAACTGTCGATGCCCCCTTCTCTCTGAGTCTTCTAAATCTTCTTTGTAGCGTGCATTTCGCATGGCTTCTTTGCTGTTAGAGTCATACCCTAATTTTAGAACGAGGATCGGACAAGTTGCAAACCCGGTGAAGCTTCTGTATTCCCAATACACTGCCCCCCCCCGGCTCGAGTTGTCCGCTCGGGTAAGCCAGGTCTAGAACAATACACCCAGGATTTAAACTTAGAATAACATATCCTCGGGCCGGATCCCTAGTAGGAACGTTTGTTTGCATCACGTGCATTTGACTTTGGGGACTCAACACAGGGTTTGGGTTCATCTAGGACAGGTGCACCCAAATTAATAGACCATCTTGATGCATCTTACGTGCTACTTGCGCATTTGTTTGTTTCGGCTTGCAGGTTGACTCGCTTCTTGAATAGGGAAACAAAATAAAAAAAAAGCGAGAGTCAGAGATAGGTATTTGAAAAATTTCGAAACTCTGCAAAAATTTTGAAAACAAAATAGAGAAAGAAAATAAGCAACGTTTTCAAAAAGTCATGCTTCCTCTATCTAGCTTCTGATCGAACTACGTTGGTTTGATTCTCACCGATGTGAGATACGTAGGCAAACCTTATCGGTTCCGGCCCATAATTTTTAAAAATCCAATTTTTTTTTTACTTCCTTCTTTAGAAAGTCTTTCTTTTAGACTTCATTTTAAAACAAAAAACAATACAAAAATATTTTCATTCTTCTTTAGAAAATTACAACAACAACAACAACAACCCAGTATAATCCCACTAGTGGGGTCTGGGGAGGGTAGTGTGTACGCAGACCTTACCCCTACCCTGGGGTAGAGAGGCTGTTTCCAAATGACCCTCGGCATCCTTCCCTCCAAGAACTCCCCACCTTGCTCTTGGGGTGACTCGAACTCACAACCTCTTGGTTGGAAGTGGAGGGTGCTTACCATCAGAGCAACCCACCTTCTTCTTTAGAAAATTGAAAAGAAAAATCAAGATACAAAAATATTTTCTTTTTTTCTTTAGAAGTATTTCTTTCATAAATTTAAAATAAAAGTCCAAAAATCCAAAAAAGATTTCCTTTCTTCTTTAAAAGTTTTTCTTTCGAAATTCCAGAAAAAAAGAAGTCGAAATTAAAAAAAAAATATTTTCTTTCTTCTTTAGAAGTCTTTCTTTTAAAAAATTCTTAAAAACAAAAACAAACAAATCTAAATCCAAAAATATTTTCTTTTTTCTTTATAAGTCTTTCTTTCTGAAATTTAAAAAAAAATCAAAATCTAAATAAATAAAGAAAAGAAAAAAAGATTTAGTTTATTTTCTATATTCCTGATATTCCCGAACTACGCAAGATTTGATTCATGTTCCCACATGATACGTAGGCAACCCACGTCGATCGAAAAAAAAAGAGCGACAAAAGAAAAAAAAAGAAAAAGGAAAAAGGTGTTCATTCTAACATATTTATTATTTTTGAAATATAACCTGGTTTAAGGTGGTCAGTTTGTTGGTTTGCAATTGCGAGTCCAGGATCTCTCAGAAATAAAAGTATCTTCTCAACCGAAGGAACAAGTACCACTATTGTGGATCCAACTAAGGTCACAGAGAGACAAGCAGACAAGATGGTGGTAAAAAGGGAGGCAAATGTTGGTTGACTTTACCATATTTGAGCGATAGGACATGCCCTACTCGGGATTATTTGATGATAGGGAGACGTGAGAATTTTTTTCAAGTCCTTTGGCAAATCAGTTGTTTTGAAATTTCCCATGCTGTCAGTCCTGAAATCCGATAGCCAATATTGGGAACGGTTTGGTCAAAAAGTCAAATTTTGAGTGCTGAATCAAAAGCAATAAAATAGATTAAATGCCGTAGTAATGCTGATGTGCAAATTTGTGGCTAAGATGTCGCTTAGCAACTGGAAAGTCACTCCTCTTTTAGACAGGGAGGAGTCTTGGTAGCTTGTTTTGTAATCTTTTCTGTTATTTGGGTTATCCAGGGTTGTAATCGAAATTTCAGTTTGCTTGTCTTATTGTCAAATCGTTCTATCCTTTATTTAATGAAATACAATTTGTCCCTTTGTGTCATTCTATGCTTAATTCATTCGCCGCTAGTTTTAGTGACATGACATGCATGCGGAATTTTTGGCAAGATCTTAGGAAATTGATTTAAGCTTGAATTGGATAACTGAGAAAAAGACACTTTTGAGGATGAAAAAGAGTTGAAATACCATGGAATTAAGCCCGAGTGAAATTTAAGTAGAACTAGAATAGTCATACCTGTGGAGGTTAAGGATCTTTACCTTCAAAATCATTGTGAAGCTCAGATTTGAGAATGTTGAATCAACTGAAATTGGTGGAAAGTTTGACATCAATGGATGGGAAGCGTCTTTCGACCATGACACACTAAGAAGACATACATGCTCATCAATATCGTGATCACGAAAGGATACTATGATTGGCTTTCTCGAGGCTAGGAGGCCCTTTTTAACCTATCCAAATACTTTATACCCTTCGTTGCCCCTTTTGAGCTTGTGTTATTTTCTTTGACCACCCCCCTCTTGAAATCAAGTTTAGAGTTAAAAGTAAAACAAAAATGAAAAAAGAGATCCATGCCCCAAGAGTACGAACTCGGGCAATTTTTAAAGTTAAGTAAAAAATAAAAAGAGCAAAAAAGAAGAAGAAAAGAACAATCAAAAGTCTATGCCCCCGGAAAATAGAAGTTGGGGCAACTTGTTTTGAAAAAGAAAGAACAAAAAGAACGTTGAATTTTTTTTTAGTTAGGTCAGATGTTTGAACTACGTTTGACCTTATTACATTAAAAAAGGATTCGTAGGCAGCCTTACATGGTTCGGTCCAACCAAATAAGAAAAAAAAATCCAAAAATCCCAGTATCGAAAATTGGGGCAAAATTTTTATTTCACTTTTGAAATAGTCGATTCAAGAGTTGTAAAGTGTACAACCCATCATGTTGAGTCTACTTTGAGCCTCCACGTTGACCCTTCTTTCCAACCC
Organism: Nicotiana otophora; assembly: GCA_000715115.1. Taxonomy (NCBI): domain Eukaryota; kingdom Viridiplantae; phylum Streptophyta; class Magnoliopsida; order Solanales; family Solanaceae; genus Nicotiana; species Nicotiana otophora. The sequence continues at coordinate 19,536 of AWOL01S0101322.1, forward strand.
TATTCAAAAACCTTCCAAATAAAAACCTCCCGATATGCCTTCAAGAATGCCAAGAGACGCATGCAAAGAGCAGCAGTTATCACACGACATAGAACACTGTCAAGTTGCTCACAAAAAGAAGGGGAAAGAAAAAGAAAAAGAAAAAATGAGAGAGTCTTACTAGTGAAAATCTTCACGGGCACTATAAGGCGACGGTAAGTAGAGATAAATAAATGAAAGAGACTTGTTGGTGAAAATCCCTCGGGGCACCACTGGTCGAAAGTGAGTCGTGAAGCTGATGCAAAGGATTGGCACGAACATGCCTGACTTCAAAGGTCATAAGAATGGTAAAAGGGAGATTTGATTAGTTTGATAGATCAGGTTGTTAAGTCCAAAATGCATGTCATGATCATTAAGGCTAGTTACCGCAAAATAAAAATAAAAAAAAAAGAAAAAAAAGGAAAAAAAAACTCTTCCTTATGTTCTTCCCGACATGGGAATTTCTTGTTAATATTGTTTCTTTGCATCATTGTATCCTTCACTCTGCGTCCGTCCATGTCAAAATAAGCAAGAAAAGATTTCAAAATCTGCTACCAGCTTTTCAGTTGCACAAAGTAAATTTGACCAGCGCACTCAGTTATTACTATCAACATACCTTGAGGATTCATGCAAGGGCTTCCCCCAAAAGACTCTTGTCAGCCTACTTGGCGCAAGCAAAGATAACTTGTGATTCTTTCTGACAGACAAATTGCTCAAAAAGCAAGAAGCCATTCAAGATATCAAAAAAGGTCACCTAAGCAAAGATCTCCAGTTGGGATAAGGCTGATTGAGCCACAAATACAAATGGTACTGGGTGTGAAACAATCAGGGTTGATGCAGAGCAAAAGTCTCTTGAAACCTACTTAAGTTGATTGAGCAAAAGCCAAGCTGCCAAAGACTCAAGGCCAGAAATTGACCACCACTTTTAAAATTGACAGAATTTTCTTTGTTTGAAACATGAACAATACAGTGCAAGAAAAGTGGTTTAAAAAAAAGGAAAAAAAAAAGCAAAAAAGAAAAAGAAAATAAGAGAAGAGAAGAGCCGACAAAGGGAAGTTTCTCAAATCTTTGCCTTTATTTGTCTTTCTAGTGTGCATAAAATCTTGCCATTGCTCTTCATATTTTTTCCTCCTAGGGTAATACATCCTAGTCTGATGGATTTTCCTCCGAATAAAAAATCTTAGTCTGATGAATCTTTCTCCTAAGATAACGAAAAAAGCCCAGTCTGATGAATTTTCTCCTAGGATTGAAGTCTTAGTCCGATGAATCTTTTTCCTAAGATATAAAAACCTAGTCTGATAAATTTTCTCCTAGGATAGAAATCTTAGTCTGATGAATCTTTCTCCTAAGATAATAATAAAAAAAACCTAGTCTGATAAATTTTCTCCTAGGATTGAAGTCTTAGTCTGATGAATTTTTCTCCTAAGATAAGAAAACCTAGCTTGATGAATTTTCTCCTAGGATAGAAATCTTAGTCTAATGAATCTTTCTCCAAAGATAACAAAAAAAAACCTAGTGTGATGAATTTTTCTCCAAGGATAGACGTCTTAGTCTGATGAACTTTCTCCTAAGATAAAAAAAACCTAGTCTGATGAATTTTCGCCTAGGATAGAAATCTTAGTCTAATGAATCTTTCTCCTAAGACAATAAATATAAATCTTAGTCTGGTGAATCTTTCTCCTAAGATAAGAAAACCTAGTCTGATGAATTTTCGCCTAGGATAGAAATCTTAGTCTAATGAATCTTTCTCCTAAGACAATAAATATAAATCTTAGTCTGGTGAATCTTTCTCCTAAGATAAGAAAACCTAGTCTGATGAATTTTCTCCTAGGATAAGACATCTTAGTGTAATGAGTCTTTCTTCTAAGATAATAAAAAGAAAAAAACCTAGTCTGATGAATTTTCTCCTAGGATAGACGTCTTAGTCTTTCTCCCAAGATAAGAAAACCTAGTCTGACGAGTTTTTTCCAAGAATAAAAATCTTAGTGTGATGAATCTTTTTCCTAAGATAATAAATAGAAATCTTAGTCTGATGAATCTTTCTCCTAAGATAAGAAAACTTAGTGTGATGAATTTTCTCCTAGGATAGAAATCTTAGTCTAATGAATCTTTCTCTTAAGATAATAAATTAGAAAACCTAGTACGAGGAACTTTCTCCTGACGTCTTAGTCTGATGAATCTTTCTCCTAAGATAAAAAATCTAGTCTAATGAATTTTCTCCTAGGATAATTTAAAAAAAAAAGTCTGGATTTTTTAAGGGGTCAGTTTCAGTTTCCTTAAGTTGCTAATCTTTAGCTTTCCCTAAGTCCAGGGGTCCCGCCTATAGAATATGGTTAATTTTAGTTTTTTTAAGTTGTCAATATTTAGTTTTCCTTAAGTTCAGGGGTCTCGCCTAGAGAATATGGTCATTTTTTAGTTTCCTAAGTTGTTGGTCTTTAGTTTTTCATAAAGTTCAGGGGGCCCTCCTAGAAAATAGGGTTAGTTTTTAGTTTCTTTAAGTTGCTAATCTTTAGCATTTCTTTAGTTCAGGGGTCCCGCCTGGACAATAGGGCAAGTTCTAATTTTACTCTCATCATTGCATCTTTCATCAATAGCATAGATGATTTATAGTTTTGCTAACAACTCACAAATCTTCCTAGTGCAAACTGGGCCAGAAAATCTTGTTCATTTTGTTTGTTTTGATTGCAGGCACCCACCTGGAGAACGAGAGAATTATTTCGAGAGTTATTTCAAGTTTCAAGTTAGTAGAAAGAGCCCGCCTAAAGAATAAGGTCAATTCAAGTTAGAAGTAGCAGAAGCTCGCATCAAGAATGCGAGTCGACAGTTCGAGATGACCAAAAGAAGAAGTCTCAATCTAGAATAAAAGGAAAAAAAAGAAGTGAATCCAAAATGTAGAAGCAGATGAAAGATGTGAACTGCTCAAGACATGGCTGAAGTTACGAGCACTGCATTTTCCGTTTTTATTAGAAGAAGCCATAAAAGAATGAACTAGCCTCTGCAACAATCAAGATTCAAGGTTCAAATCAAAAGTCTGCATGAAGAACCATTCAAGACTCAAGATCAAGCTTTAGAAGACTTATAGATAGAAATCTTGTAACTCATAGCTGATAGACTTGTTTAGTTCCATTAGATTTTGATGTAATAGCATGACCATAGACCGGAGCCTCGACGAAACCTCACTCGACTCTTCAACTCATCATTCCATCATTCTCCTTGAACTACACGCGACCTGATTCCCTTATAACTCGGGATATGTAGGCTGTCCAAAATCAATGCACCCTTTACTTGGCTTATTTTCCCTTTTGAATAAAGTTTTGGTAAAAAAATTAGTCACATGGCTCACCTTGTCTTTGCTTGAAAACTTTTCATATTTTCAAGAAAAGAGGGGCATGATGTGAACACCTAATTTTTGGTCATATTTAATTTTTTTGATCACTTTTTGTATTTAAATAGTTTCTAAGTTCAATCTACATATTTTAACCTTATTTCACCTTTATAGGTTTTATTTAAGAAAATTAAAGATCACAAAAAAAATTATATGTTCTTGATTTTAAAATATTTAGCTAGTATTTTTATTTTACACTCTTAAAATAAAAGAAAAAATATTAATTAAAATAAGAGCAAATGCGTCATTTTCATGTGGCGAGATTCTTCCTCAAACTCACATGCTCTCTCTCAAAACAATCTTTTTACTTGGCCACTAATTAATTCGTATACTTACACCTATATATTTCCCGCTCACTCACACAATTTAGGGGACACAAAAAAAGAAAACACGCCAAAACAGAGGGGGATAGAAAGAGATCTGGGAAAACAAAAGAAAAAAAGAAAAGGAACGAGAAAGGCGAACAAGGAAAAGCTTTGGAAAAAGCTTGAACCAACACCATCTACTTCACTTCCCTTCTGTCATTGAAGACCAAAAATTACAGCCACTATAACTCCATTTTCTTCCACCCAAAGACCACCATAGATCACTATTTTCTTTCCTCTATTTTCAACTATGTAAGGCCACCTTTAACGGCTAAAAACCCAGCTGAAACAGCCCTGTATGTCTGTATTCACCACCAAATTAGCAGCTCCTCCTCCTTCACCTGGGTTTAGCCATAAAAGTCATTCTCTCTCCTCTAGTAAACCCACTTCCCGTCACTACCTGAAAACCTCCATCTTCATCACCTGAAATGCACCAGCCAAACTCCACTCTCAAACCAGTTTAACACCACCGAAATTCCAGCCCGTAATCATCCGTTTGAAACACCATAGCTTCAGCCATTAACCCCCAAAACATCGACCGAACGGATACACCCCTTAAGCCACCGCAAAACTCGTCGAGTCAGTGAGGCCTCTGTTTGAAATCTGTTCTACGCTTCCTTTGTCCAAAGTCCCAGTCAAAAAACGTGAGCCACTTCTTGCTTTATGCTTTCCGCTGTTGGGTTCAAACGTGATTGCTAATAAAAAAATTTCTTGAAGAAGTTTGGCTTCTGAAACGGTACAAAACTGAACTCTTGTTCATTATTAAATTTTTGAATTTTATTCTTGTAGCATTTGGTTGTGATATTTGTTTGGCTCTGTTTATTCTTCACTTTTAAACGAGAGTGCCTTTGCCTTGGTTAAAACAGTGATTAGTTTGTTATTAGTGTTCTTGCAATTTCGGTGCTTTATGCATTTTTTAGCGATGTGTTCATTGCTTAGATTATATTGGTATTGTACTGATTTGTGAAGCAGTATGATTTTTTCTGTTGAATCCTATAGGATAGAACAAGTTTCGGAATTAAAAACGGATTAGTTTTGAGTAAATAAGGAGGTGTACTTTATTTGGTAAAACATTTAATAATATTAACTTCTTAAGTTGCAAAATGTTGGACTTCTTTGTTGAATCAGAAGCAGATCGATTTAGTACTTTTATAGAATTTATTTTGTTTGGATCCGTTCCTTTTTTATTTGAGCTTTTTTATTTGAGCATATGTCCTTAGAGTTGTTATGTTAATCATTGGGTTTGTCTAGCTTTTCTGATTTTCACTTGATACAGTACATTGTTTATATGAATACATGATCCCTATCCTTTATTTTAGTGTCTTGTTTATCATGCATTATTTGTTTATTCATGTGGAAAACATTTCATGTTTGTATCGCTATTCCAATTATTTCCATGATGGTTTCATTCTTGGTGAGGCATTTTAGTGCTCGTTTGTTAATATGTCTTCTAATTGACGGAAATATGGGGGCATGTCGGTATTTGGAAAAAAGATAGATAATGGGTGCACATGATAATTCGGTTGGCAAAGGTGCTAAAATTTGGTTTTTTACAATAATTTCATATTCATAAACTCTTGGCCTCATAATGCATCTCAAATGTAGTTAAGAAATATCCATGTACATCGTAGTTTGCTTTATGCGCGATTAATAATAAATTATCATGACTATGGATACGGTTCCCGTGGCATAGTCACGATACATAAATCCCAACTCAAGTGCGTGTTTCACGCGACTTGACCATAACTTCAAATAATAATTGTGAACACCTAATTTTTGACCGCACCCAAATTCTATACTATTTTAGTGTAAATATTTCT
>AWOL01S0101326.1:0-16070 GCA_000715115.1 Nicotiana otophora
CATTATATATGCTAGAAAAATAATTTTTTATTTTTTATTTTATAGATAAAATTTATTTGTTCTATAGTTAAGTCCATAATATCAAACACCTATTTTACATCAAAAGTTTGAGAAATCTGATTGAGTGATCTTTTGAGTGCTATATACATAGTTAAGTGACTATTTTATTACAAACGAAAGAAAAATGACTTTCTCGGTATTTTCAAGTGTCTTGCATAAAATGGGGAATTGAACTTGATCTCTCAAATTGTAATTTCTTTGTGAAGGATGGGATTATGTCTCCTTTATTTTTGTTTTGTTGAATTTTAATCTTTAATAAAAATTAGATAAGCATATCAAAGCCACGATTCGTCTCTTCGTGCTGCGCCTTAGCTTGTTTCTTTTCTCTCGTAAAAATTTGCATGTTAAGTCCATTTTATTTAGAAATCACAGCAATTGCAACTTAAGTCTTTGTAAATTCCATGATTTGAACAAGTATCATTAGTATATTCGAGGTTACTTAGAATTTTTATTAGTTTGAGTAGTCGTAACTTATATATCGTGTCAGTACTAAATTGAAAAAAAAAATGAGAGCTTCATAAGGCCTCTAGTTTATTACTGGTCTACTTAATTAATATTCTGTTTTCATTTCAATCAATGAGTTAGACCGACAGCTGATAATAGCAAATGTTTACTCATAGAAATAGCCGGACTTATAATCATTGGATGAACCCAATGCTTTGAAGTCGGACGTTCATTTATATGGGTGCAAAAATAATTGTATGTAGATTTATATGGCCTCTCTCTTCCTTCTCTCTTCGGAAGAGCAAAATACCTACTTCTAATCTGGCCGATTCCTTCATTTTCCTCTCATTGCTGTCTTAAGTTTAAACATAGTTAATCTAAAAATAATTTTTATGTTATGAATCCCGTAGCTCCAGGTGATTATGTTTCAAAATCTCCACTGCCTGATTACGGCGAAAAGCCGACAACTGGAATCCCTATGGTAGCAGCGAGCTATCCTCTTAGGCGAACAGGTCTATGGCTACACCAGAGAAGATTTGAGGGTCGGATTTTTGTTCGTCTCTATTTTTAGTTTTAATACAATGTATACGGTATTTTACTTGGCCGGAAAACGCCATCTCCGGCGAACTTTCTTCTTTTCTTTGCTATTTAGTCACATACAATGATACAAATATATTGTATTATGTACAAATACACTCAAATATATTGTATTTTTGTATAAATATATTATTTTTCGCCTGTATTTATGTATTCCCAAGATCTGTATTTTTTTTAATACAGTCGAATATCACTGTGTTTTGTGATTTTTTGTTGTTTGAATACAATCAAATTGAATAAGGTGAATTGAATACAATGTATAATAGTGATATATGTGAATTAAATACAATGTATACAGTCAAATTGAATATAACGGTATACACCCTATTTTCTTGTTTTTTCTGTTGTTTGAATACAACTGATCAATTCAATATAGTGAAATTGAATACAATTTAATATTGCGCTTTCCGTTATTAAACACCCGTAATCACTATTGTTTTAGGCAGATTAGCTCATTGTATTTATAAATACATTCGCACGAATACATAGAATATATAATTAAACATCTGTAATCCATATTTTTTACCTCATTGTATTTATAAATACAGTCGCGCGAATACATGGAATATAATAATAATAACAGCGAAATTCATGTAGAATTAATTTTGTTGAATTAAATTAGGAGTGATACACGCTAATTGATCTTCTTTCTGTTATTAAATAGCTGGACTCCCCTATTTTTTAGGTGAATTTCGCTACTATATTCATGAATACAGTAGTGCGAATACAGCGAATACAGTCACGTACAGCTGGACTCCCCTGCTTTTTAGGTAATTTTTGCTACTGTATTCATGAATAAAATAGCGCGAATATATCGAATTCACTCGTGTAACAACTGAATAGTAGCTATTGAAAATAATTATGTATATGGTAGGTATAGAAAGTTAATAGCCACTCAACAATAATAGTTTCTGAAATTACTCATTATTCTATTCTATTCTAGTGTGCAATGAAGTAATTAACTACAAATAGTCTAATGAGCCTGCATGATTTTAACGAAGTGAAATTTCTGTATTTCTTTCATTGAATTAGGTAAAAAGATAAAGACTCGTCTCGTACAAGATATGTATAAATATTCAAAATGAAATGTCAATCATATTCATGGCTAAGTTCTCCAACATCAGATATTCCACTTGATCTCCTAAGCAATTCATCTTACTGGTTCCATTCCCTGCATTTTCAAACTCACAACATTAGAATAATGCTATACTAAAACTACAAGGTTAACGTCTAACTCTCCTCCTTCCATTGCCATTGGATTAATCAAACTTAATAGGTCGTTTGGAAAAAAGCTTGTCCTCATTTTAAGCTAAATTTTGTTTAAAGGACTTAGCTTATATAATTGTCAGTGTAAAAAAATTATACTATTAGCGTGATTTAATCTACTAATATATTGTAACATATTATTTATTCTACTTCTCCAGTGACTAGTTCAACTTATTATACACATTTACAAGTAATTATCTTTGGGTGACGTAATAGTATATATAAAAATCGTTTTAAACTGAAACAAGAAGAGACCCATACCGCAAAAAGAATTTGGAATGGTTTGGTTGAAGGTTGGATACTTGGCAAACTTCTTGAGAGGGCAAGAGGAAAGTGGAAGAATTGGTATATTTTGGCAATTGCAAATCTCAATCATGTTGCCATCTGGGTCGTGGAAGAAGAGTTGATCCACAGTGACTCCACCTTCTTTCACAGTTGCTGTTACATACTCAATCTTCAACTCGTCTAATCTCTCAATTATGAGGTTCATATCCGAGCATTGGAATGAAATGTGATTGTCTTTTGGATTTATCTTTCCCTTCTTTGACTGTGCATCTTCTTTTCCTAGCAAATGTATTCCAATTCCGTGGTTGAACAACCTGCAAAAATCAACCCAAAATATCAGAGATTTATTTTCCTTAATCAAATTGTCTCAACCTGAATCGATGTTTATAAATTAGATTTTAACTTATATGTACGGATAATGCTAAATAATTTTACACATGCACTTGTGATATCATTTCCAAATACTGGCACAAATGCATGTAAAATATATATATATATGTGTGTGTGTGTNCCATCTTTTGGTACACTAAATTGAAAAATATTGAGAGCTTCATCTAATTTATTACTGGTCTACTTAATTAATATTATGTTTTCATTTCAATCAAGGAGTTAGACCGACCGCTGATAATAGCAAATGTTTACTCATAGAAGTAGCCGGACTTAATCATTGGATGAACTAGAAGTGTAAAAAGAAAATCGATAAACTGTATCAAATCGATAATTCGAGTCAAATCAAAAATAAAAATACGATGTGGTTTGGTATTGGAAAAAAAAAATCGACCATAATTGGTTTGGTTTGGTTTTAACTAAAAAAAGTCAAACCGAAACCAAACCAACTCGACATTACATTTATATAATTTTTAATATTTTATACATATAAATATTTATTATAATCAATTTATAAATATTTCTTAAATTTTTTCTCAGTTTTATCTTTTAATATATTATTTTAAGCTTGGAGTCTTGGACTTAACATTCTTAAATGGTCCAATAAGTTCTATAGCCCATAAATGTAGCAACTCAAATAAAGTTCAAATCAATATTAATACTAACAAAATTAATTCAATTCAACAAAACTGACAATAGTGTTGGATATCTATTTTTAGTTTTGCATTGGTTTATATTTAAAATGGATAACTTAGTTTATCTTTTTCTTTAGTGCTTAATTATGTAATTACTAGTACTTAGTAGATGTACTTATTTTAGCACGACTTACATAGCACTATTAAATTGTGTTCATTTTTATTATGGCTTATTAATTAGCAATATTTATTTTATGCGATTTTATTATCTTTGTTATTGAATATTTTAGTACAATGCTATTACTCATTTCATATTATTGTGTTATTTTCTTGAAAAATACATTATATAGTTGTATCCTATTAGGACCTGAGAAATATTTGGAGCACAAGTTACATATTTTGTGCTATGAAGACTTTACTGGGAAAAACCCGAGGAAACCCGAAAAACCTGAAAAAAAAATTGAGATTGAAAAACCCGACTTTGTTGGTTTGATTTGGTTTACATATTTAAAAATCCGACACCATCGGTTTGGTTTGATAATCAAAAAATCCGAACCAACCCGACCTATGTACACCCCTAGGATCAGGGGCAGATGCATGTGGAACTAAGCGGTAAGCGATGTCATGCGACACCGCTTCGTCGATTTTTTTATGAAATATATCTAGTAATACTGTACGGGTAAAATAACATAAAGAAAAAAACACCACTTGACATATATTATTTTTTGGCACACTGGTTAAGTACCTAATTTTTTTCCTAAGAGGAAAGAGGTTCTATTGGTAAAAATTGTGGTGAGCTAGAATTGAACTCACAACCTTTACTAACTTAAAATTCTATAAAACTAATGGACTAAGATTATTTCTTGTGGAGCAATATGATAATTAATATTATTTAGTCTCTATTTTTTTTATAAATATCCACACCACTTACGAAAAATACTGCGTACGCCCCTACCTAGGATGAACTCAATGCTTTGAAGTCGAACGTTCATTTATATGGGTGCAAAAATAACTATATGTAGTAGATCAACGTTAATGTTTTGATAAAAGTGTTTTGAGCATACAATCAAGTATTCTATTCTATTGTGCTATGAAGTAAGTAACTACAAATAGTCCAATGAGCCTGTATGATCTTAACAAGTGAAATTTCCGTATTTATTTAATTCAATTAGGTAAAAACATGAAGATCCCCGAACAAGATATATACAAATATTCAAAATGAAATGTCTATCATATTCATGGCTAAGTTCTCCATCATCAAATATTCCACTTCTCCTAAGCAATTCATCTTACTGGTTCCATTCCCTGCATTTTCAAACACACAAAAATGGGTGAAATTAAAAATAGCTAGATTTATAATTGGTGATTGAAAAATAGTCATTGTTTCAGAAGTATCCAAATTTTAGCCATTTTTCATGTAAAGATAAAATATGAACAAAACTATTGTTAAAAATCCGGAAACATTTCAGCATAATATGCTGGAGTTTTAAATTTTTTGCACATGAGCTTTCAGTATAATATGTTGGAATTTTACAATATATGTGCTGAGTTCCATCATAATATGCTGGAAGTTTATATGCAGCAGCTCTATAATCCCGCATATTATGCTGGAACTTTCCGTGTCCTCGAGTTCTAATATAATATGCTGGAAGTTTATACGCAGGAGCTCCATAATCCCGCATATTATACTGAAACTTTCCGTGTTTCAGCAAAACATTGATTATTTTTTTAATGATTTTGCAAACACTGGCTATTTTTAAATTATCAGTCCAAAAAATGACTAGCCCGTGCAATTTTGACCCCAAAAATTAGAATAATGCTACTAAAACTACAAGGTAACGTCTAATTCTCCTCTTTCCGGTGCCATTGATTTAATCAAACTTAATAGGTCATTTGGAAAAAAGCTTGTCCTCATTTTAAGCTAAATTTTTATTATCATTGTAATTTATAATCTATTGTGACATGTTACTTGCTGCACTTCTCAAGTGACTAATTCAACTTTTTATACACAATTACCAATAATTATCTTTTAGGTAATATAAAAGTATATATAAAAATTATTTTAAACTAAAACAAGAAGAGACACGCATACCGTAAAACAAATTTGGAATGGTTTGGTTGAAGGTTGGATATTTGTTGAACTTCTTGAGAGGACAAGAGGAAATTGGAAGAATTGGAATATTTTGGCAATTGCAAATCTCAATCATGTTGCCATCTGGGTCGTGGAAGAAGAGTTGATCCACAGTGACTCCACCTTCTTTCACAGTTGCTGTTACATACTCAATCTTCAACTCGTCTAATCTCTCAATTATGAGGTTCATATCCGAGCATTGGAATGAAATGTGATTGTCTTTTGGATTTATCTTTCCCTTCTTTGACTGTGCATCTTCTTTTCCTAGCAAATGTATTCCAATTCCGTGGTTGAACAACCTGCAAAAATCAACCCAAAATATCAGAGATTTATTTTCCTTAATCAAATTGTCTCAACCTGAATCGATGTTTATAAATTAGATTTTAACTTATATGTACTGATAATGCTAAATAATTTTACACATGCACTTGTGATATCATTTCCAAATACTGGCACAAATGCATGTAAAATATATATATATATATGTGTGTGTGTGTGTGTTGGAGAATATTATATTGGTCATACCAAGCTCCTTCGAAGTCGAAGGAAGAGGGCCTCTGGATTAGAACAAAGCCAAGAACTTGCTCAAAGAATTGGACACTTGTAGGAACAGATTTGCAGACATAGGAAACATGGTTCAGTGCTAACAAAGGCATCCTTGTAATTTCTTCATTATCAGATATTGAGGATGATGTCGTTGACGATCGCCAGTTGAAGTTTGTCTCCTCACCTAATTCTGCTTTCACAATCACTTTTCCCATTCTTTCTCCTAAGGGCAATTCCTCCCTTTATAATGAGCAAATTAATGATAATATATCTTGGAATAAATAAATTGATGGAAGAATAAATAGACCTTAAATTTCTGTGAGGAACTTTACATACAAGTGCACATATATATATATACAAGCAAATGAGAAGGGTGCCTGGTTTTTGTAGGTACTCACTCTTTCACTTGTACGGAGGATTGGGTTGGGTTCTAAGGTGTGGACGAGGGGTAAACCAATCCCCTCTTTAACTTCTTTTGAAATTAATTATTCATATGTCAAGGGTTTACGCGATATATAATCACGTCTTCGGCAGTGTTCAGGATCAAATTCTGTACATAATTAAGTAGTGCTAAAAATAATTATGTCTATTTCAAAATTTATATGGTCTAAATTATGAATCCATCATTGCGCTGGATCAATAGCTACACCGTATATGTGTTCTTTATTTTAACTCTCTCACGTAATCATGATTAATTAACTCGATTTTACTTTTATTTAAAATTAAAATTATTTAATTTGGTACAAACAAACAAAATAAATAGGTTCTATTTGTACATCATATTCCTTTACAATTTTGAATTTAAGAAAATGATATTCTTAAGTCTCTTATGTATAAAAAATATATCTTTTACGTATAAAAAGTACATTTTCTATGTTTAAAAAAAGAATAAGGTACGAAAGCATAAAAACTAATTGACCCACATGTTTTCTTTTTCTTTTTATCCAAATTCTCGTAAGACTTTGTCAAAGCACATGACTCAATAGTCAAGACTCACCTGCTTAAATCTGTTCTATTCATTTCAGAATGACGTGCCACTCCTAATCTTACTCGGTTTCACTTATTGCTCTTTATTTATTTTCTTTTTCCCCATATGTTTTAACAAATCATTGTTTGTTTGTTTTATTTATTTATTGTTCAGAACTTCACTTTTATTAAAGGGACCCTGGACCGATCTAGCCTTAAACTTATGTGTTTTCCTAAACTTAGTAATTTTTGTCCAAACTTTATATTTGTATTAAAAATTTTATTAAATATTTATAAATATTTGACTATAAACTTATTTATTATTGTATATATAACTCGTAGTTGTTGTATGACCTCCTAAACTTTAAAAGTGTGACTATATACATTATGTCACACGCAGTACGACTATATACATCTAGTCTTCAATAGTTTACACTTGTCACAATTTAAAATGACATATATGGAAACGGAAATCTTGGTTGAAAGTCTCACTATTATTAAATATTTATCGAACAATTTCTTTTATATGTTTGGCAAAGAGTCTACCACACGCATGAGTGTAGCATGAGAGGACTTGTAAAAATAATTAAAACTAATAAATAATTATTTGTGTGGGCTATATGTAAAAATATTTAAGGTGTATCCAAAAGTGGCAAGAATTTAAATAAATCTATTAATTTTAGTAATATTTGGTCAATTTCCTCTTTCACGAAAACAGCCGTTATGCTAAATTATATTTTTAATTTGAATAAAAATAAATCGCATTACTATATACCTTTATATCATAAAAAACTCGCTCGATCAGCTGTTTGCACCAATCACAATGTATAAGGAATAGTAGTTGACTAGTTGTCACCATTTTAATTCTATCAAAACTTAGCTAGTGTGTGATATATAATTATTATTATTACCGTAACGACCCGGCCAGTTATTTTAAAAGTTGTAACCGCATTCCCCTAATTAATGCTCATTTTGTACTTTATAACTGTTATGTGACTTGCCTGGTTAATTGGTTCGGGTCCGGTGAGGTTTTGGAATGAATGGGAACACTTAGTTCCAAAGTTTAAAACTTAAGTTGAAAATATTGGCTGGATGTTGACCTATGGGTAAACGATACCGGAATAGAATTTTGATGATTCCAACAGCTTTGTATGGTGATTTTGGACTTAGGAGCGTATTCGAAATTTTATTGGGAAGACCGTAGTTAAATCAGGCTTGAAATGGCTAAAATAGGAATTTAAGTTTAGAAGTTTGACCGGGAGTTGACTTTTTCATATCGGGGTCGAAATCCAGTTCTGAAAAATTTTATAGCTCTGTTATATCATTTATGACTTGTGTGCAAAATTTGAGGTTATTCGGACTTGATTTGATAGGTTTAGACATCGAATGTAGAAGTTAGAATTTCTAAGTTTCATTAAGCTTGAATTGGGGTATGATTCATAGTTTTAGCATTGTTTGATGAGATTTGAGATTTCAAATAAGTTCGTATGATATTTTAGGACTTGTTGGTGTATTTGGTTGAGGTCCCGAGAGGCTCGGGTGAGTTTCGGATGGTTAACGGATCAAAAGTTGGACTTAAACAGCTGCTGCAATTTTTTTCTTTTCTGCTGAAAATTCGGAGGCAGAAATCGAAGCCATGATCGAGAGCCAGATCGAGGGCCAGATCGAGGCCCAGGATCGAAATGATCGATGGCCAGGATCGACGCCATGATCAAGGGCCCGGATCGAGAGCGGTCTGGGCAGAACTAGAAGTTATAAAGCAGGGGACTTGGTCCCATTTTCTATTTTTGACAAATTGGAGCTTGGGGAGAGACGATTTTGGGGAGATTTTCAGAGAAAATATCGGGATAAGTATTGTTAACTCAATTATGGTTAGATTACCCAAATCCATCATTTGTTTTCACTATTTAATCAGTGTTTTGAGATTGAAATTTGAAAAAAATTTAGAAATCTCGTAGAAATAAATGTTTGAGATTTCGATGTCGACTCGGAGTCGGATTTGAGTGAAACTGGTATGGTTGGACTCGTAATTGAATGGGTTATCAGATTTCTTAACATTCGCCGGATTCCGAGACATGGGCCCCACAGGCGATTTTTTGAGTTAATTTCGGATTTTTATTGAAAAATATAGTATTTTCTTATGAAACTGATTCCTACAATTTTGTTGACTGTATCGAATTATTTTGGCTAGATTCGAGCTATTCAGAGTTGGATAATCGAGAAAAAAGCCTACTAGTGGATTAAATTGGAGCAAGTTGAGGTAAGTGACTTGTCTAACCTTGTGTTGGGGAAAGTTTTCCTAGGATTGGTATTGATGTGATAATTATAATGTGTTGAAAGTCGTGTACACGAGGTGACGAGTGTGTACACGGGCTAAGTGTGAAAGGTTATATTTTTAAATTGTGTAGATCACTATTGCATATTAATTAAATTATTTTATCTTGTTATATTCTTCATCATTGATCTGATTTATATACTTTAAATTTGTTTGACCTTCTCCTGCTAATTGTTTTCATCAGTTTAGCTGAAATTTGGTTTCTTTTACTTGGTGCATTATTTGAAGGTGGAATTTTTTTAATTTAAATATTATTAAAAATATAGTATTTTTACATTTAAAAATTCGATATTTAAACAAGGTGGTAAATTTGTTAAATATTATGTTTGCTGAGTTATTTATTCTCGAATATTTTGTGAGACTTTGTACTCATTGTGATTAAGTCGTGAGCTCTCTGTGGTGGAAAATATTGTTGATGTTGTTTATTTTGGCAAATTGAATTATTTGGGCACTTGAGGTGCAAATTATGATATATTATGATATTGATACGCATGCGGTGGTATAAGGTCTGGGTGTTGAAACACATGCGATGAGATAATGGTGGCTTGATACGTGTGGCTAGTAGAGAAACTATTAGAAGTCATGCGATGTGATAAGGGTGGCCAAAACGCGGGATGTTATTTCGGGAAAAATATTTTCTTTAAAAATTAAATGTGAAGGCTCCCGCAGTGATATAAGAAAATGAGATATTGTGAATTTATTTATGATTTGGGACTCAAGAGGTACAACAAGTACCACCCTCCCATATTCATCGGTTTAGCTTCAGAGGATGCTCAGGGTTTTCTGGATGAATGGCATTGTATCCTTCGTACTATGGGTATTGTGGATTCCAGTGGGGTTTCTTTCACGGCATTTCAGCTTAGAGGAGCAGCCTACTAGTGGTGGCGGGCATATGAGTTAGATAGTCTGGCTGAGGCAGCTTCTCTTACTTGGACTCAATTTTCTGATATGTACTTGAGGGAATATGTTCCTCAGAGTCTTAGAGATGCATGACGCGCAGAGTTTGAGCAGTTGCGCCAGGGTTCTATGACCGTGTCAGAGTATGCGGTCTGATTCAGTGATTTGGCTAGGCATACACCAGCCTTAGTTGCTACTGTTCGAGAGCGGGTTCGCAGATTTATTGAGGGTCTCCACCCTAGTATCAGATTCAGTATGGCCTAAGAGCTAGAGATGGACATCACATACTAAAAGGTGGTGTCAACTTCTAGGAGATTGGAAGGTATGCGGATCCGGGAGAAAGAAGATAGGGAAGCTAAGAGACCCCGAGATCCTGGCATATATAATAATTCTCGTGCCCCAACTACAACACGTCATGGTAGAGGCTATGTGATCCGTCCTATTCATTCAGCACTTCCAGCTTCCAATGGTATTCCGGCTACTCCCAGACCTCCGGTTCCATATTATGCACCGCCAGTGTCTACTATACCTCCTGTACGGGCTGCCTTCAGCGGGCAGTCTAGTCGATCAGGCCCGAGCCAGTCCCGGTAGCCACGTCCTCCGAGGGCTTGTTTTGAGTGTGGTGACACTCGTCATATCATGAGGGATTGCCTCAAACTTAGGAGGGGTGCATCTCAACGGATTTCTCAGGCCCCACCTATTCCACAGGGCCCTCGGGCTTCTCAGGCCATGATTACTTCACCAGTTGCCACTCCACCTGCACAGCCAGCCGGAGGTGGAGGTCGGACAGGTAAAGGTCCCCCTAGAGGGGGAGGTCAAGCCAGATATTATACCTTTCCTGCTAGGACAGAGGCTGTTGCATCTGATTCTGTTATCACGGGTATTATTCCGGTCTGTCATAGAGATGCATCAGTCTTATTTTATCCAGGCTCCACTTATTCTTATGTGTCATCTTATTTTGCTCCATATTTGGGCGTATCCCATGATTCCTTGAGTTCTTCTATTTATGTGTCTACACCCATGCGTGAATCTATTATTGTGGACCGCGTGTATCGGTCGTGTTTAATTATTATCAGTGGTTTTGAGACTAGGGTTGATTTATTATTGCTCAGTATGGTGGATTTCGATATTATTTTGTGCATGAACTGGTTGTCGCCCTATCACGCTATCCTTGATTATTACGCCAAGACGGTAACGTTGGCTATACCAGGTATACCGCGGCTAGAGTGGAGAGGTACCTTGGATCATGTCCCTAGCAGAGTTGTTTCATTTCTTAAAGCTCAACAAACGCTTGAGAAGGGGTGTGATGTGTATCTGGCCTATGTGAGATATATTAGTATTGACACTCCTACCGTGGAGTCAGTTCCTGTAGTAAGGAATTTTCTTGATGTATTTCCAATGGATCTTCTGGGTATGCCACCCGACAGGGATATTAACTTTGGCATTGATTTGTTATCGGACACTCAGCCCATTTATATTCCACCATATTGTATGGCCCCGACAGAGTTGAAAGAATTAAAAGAATAGTTACATGAATTGCTTGATAGGGGCTTCATTCGCCCAGTGTATCACTTTGGGGGTGATCCTGTCTTATTTGTAAAGCATAAGGATGGTTATATGCAGATGTGTATTGATTACCGCCAGCTGAACAAGGTTATAGTGAAGAACATGTATCCATTGACACGTATTGATGACCTATTTGATCAGCTTCAGGGTGCCAGAGTGTTCTCTAGGATCGGCTTGCATTCAGGCTATCATCAGTTGAAGATTCGGGAGCCAGATATTCCAAAGACTGCTTTTAGGACTCGGTATGGTCATTATGAGTTCCTTGTAATGTCATTTGGGCTAACCAATGCCCCAGCAGCATTTATGCACTTAATGAAGAGTGTATTTAAGCCCTATCTTGATTCTTTCATCATTGTGTTTATTGACGACATTCTGGTGTATTCTCGGAGTCAGGAAGATCATGAACAACACCTGAGGACTATGCTTCAGACTTTGAGAGAAAATACGTTATATGCAAAATTTTCAAAGTGTGAATTCTAGCTTGATACAATGGGATTTTGGGTCATATAGTTTCGTGCGAGTAGATCAAGGTAGATCCGAAGAACATTAAAGCAGTGCAGGGTTGGTCCAGACCATCCTCAGCTACGGAGTTCCGGAGTTTCCTTGGTTTAGCAGGGTATTATCGCCGATTTGTAAAGGGTTTCTCTTTTATTGTTGGGCCTATGACCAAATTGACCAAGAAGGGTGCTCCGTTCATGTGGACCGAGAAATGTGAGGAGAGCTTCCAAAATCTCAAAACAGCTTTGACTACAGCCCTAGTATTGGTATTACCTACAGGTTCATGGTCTTATACTGTGTATTGTGATGCGTCGCGTATTGGTCTCGGCATAGTGTTGATGCAAGACGGTAGGGTGATTGCCAGAGAAGAATTATCCGGTCCACGACCTTGAGTTAGCAGCTATTGTTCATGCCTTGAAGATTTGGAGGCATTATTTGTACGGTGTCCATTGTGAGGTCTACACCGATCATTAGAGTCTACAATATCTGTTTAAACACAAGGATCTAAATTTATGGCAGCGGAGATGGTTGGAGTTGCTTAAAGATTATGATATCACTGTCACGCCCCAAACAAGCTTGTTAGATTTTATTCTACCCAAGCTCATCCACAAATAGAGATAATACATATTTTCATTAATTAGACAAAATGGTGTTCACGTCTACAATACCAATTCATTTCATATAGCTTCATCATTTTTTAAAGTCTCAATGGACAAGTAATACAATCACAACATAACATATTTTGTCTTCCCCAGCACCAATACACAACCCACACTATATCTACGGAGCCTCTATAGATAAAGAAGACAACAACAACAACCCAGTATAATCCCACTAGTGGGGTCTGGGGAGGGTAGTGTGTACGCAGACCTTACCCCTACCTTGGGGTAGAGAGGCTGTTTCCAAATGACCTTCGGCATCCTTCCCTCCAAGAACTCCCCACCTTGCTCTTAGGGTGACTCGAACTCACAACCTCTTGGTTGAAAGTGGAGGGTGCTTACCATCAGAGCAACCCACCTTGTCATTATAGATAAAGAAGAGTACAATAATAATACCGGCAACAAGGCCTCGGCTATACCTCAAACAGAATACACAAAGTACAAAAGATTCATGACCCTGAAATGAAGTGGGGCTCACCAAGTCAGCTGGGAAGAAGGTGCACTGCTATCACTGACCAATATCTCCTGCTGTGGAACCACCTGCATCCATTGAAAGATGCAGCGCCCCTGGCAAACGGAACGTTAGTACTGTCGAATAGCACTAGTATGTATAACTAAATACTCTCTCAATAGAATGACAAATAATACAAACAAGATTATCATAATATCAAAGGAAGCTTTAATCAAGATCAAACCTCAATTTAGGATTAAGACACTATTCAAATTAATTTCCATATCTCACATTGGGAGATTTTTAGTATCTATATACCATTATTCACAATACCATTATTCCCCATACCAATACCACCGTATTCTCAGCACGGAGTCCGATCACGACCCGATCGGCCGGGCTATCTCATTAGAGACATCAACCACAATTACTATCGATATCAATACCACCATCTTTAACACGGAGTCCGATCACGACCCGATCGGCTAGGCTATCCATTAGGGACATCAACCATAATTACTATTTCAATTATAATTTTCAGCAAAATCACCGCTATATGTACGACATGGTGTCTGATCACGACCCGATCGGCTAGGCTATCTTATTTGAGACATCAACCTTTTTATATCAATCATCGAATTTCATATTACTTTCACATCTTTCCATTTCATTGGCACGAATGGCCACAATTATAAGATCATTCTTGGCACATTGGCCATATTCAGTATTTCATACTCACCTTATCAATATCAAATATAATTATCATCATCAACAATAAATACAATTCAAATCAAGGTGTGTAGTACACATGTGAGCAATTTAGAGTCTAAGACACATAGAGATATTTCACAAAATTTGGCATAATAGCCTTCATTTGAACTTGACTTAAAGTCGAAACATTATTAATGCACAACCCATATTTTAACACATACTCAATTGGTAACATAACATGAATAAAGCATTTGGGATGCTTGTTGAACATATATCTTTCAACCCTATCTTACTCGGAATAGCCAGTTTCATAATAAATCACTCGGGACTTACATCATTTACATGAATATCGTGGGATTCAATTCTAAGAGAAGAGTTTAGCCAACATACCTCAATTGAGCTTCCTTAAACTCTAGCAGCGACTTAGATTTTTTGGGTTGAACAATGCACCGGAAAGTAAAGAAAAATATTTGGCGGAAAAGTGCATTTCTGTGGTCCATTATGCGACCGCAGAATCACTCTACGAACCGCATAATGGCCGCAAAGTGAGACAGTTAATTGGGCCATTAGGAAGAAATTATGCGGTCGACTATGCGACCGTATAACTGTTATGCGGTGCACTATGCGACCGCAGAACAGTTATGTGGACCGCATAGTGACCGCAGACTCAGGCAGATTTTAGGTCATTTTGGACACCATTTATGCGACCGATAAGCGGTCCGCATAACCATTACGCGGTCGCATATGCGACTACAGACCCTGTTCCGTAGCTTCATTTTTGGGATTTTAAAACCCGACCCTACTTCGTTAACTACACGTTTTGGGCTAGAGTTTAAGAAAGCTCAATTGAGGTATGTTGGCTAAACTCTTCTCTTAGAATTGAATCCCACGATATTCATGTAAATTACATAAGTCCCGAGCGATTCATTATGAGACTGGCCATTCCGAGTAAGATTGGGTGGAAAGAAATATATTCAACAAGCATCCTAAATGCTTTATTCATGTTATGTTACCAATTGAGGATGTGTTAAAATATGGGTTGTGCATTAATAATATTTCGACTTTAAGTCAAGTTCAAATAAAGGCTATTATGCTAAATTTTGTGAAATATCTCTATGTGCCTTAGACTCTAAATTGCTCACATGTGTACTACACACCTTGATTTGAGTTGTATTTATTGTTGATGATGATAATGATATTTGAAATTGATAAGGTGAGCATGAAACACTTAATATGGCCAACGTACCAAGAATGATCTTATAATTATGGCCATTAGTGCCAATGAAATAAAAAGATGTGAAAGTAATATGCAATGCGCTGATTGATATAAAAAGGTTGATGTCTCAAATAAGATAGCCTAGCCGATTGGGTCGTGATCGGACACCGTACCGCACACATGGTGGTGATTGTGCTGGAAATTATAATTGAAATTGTGATTGTAGTCGATGTCCCTAAAGGATAGCCTAGCCGATCGGGTCGTGATAGGACTCCGTGTTAAAGACGGTGGTATTGATATTGAGAGAAACTGTGGTTGATGTCTCTACTGAGATAGCCTAGCCGATCGGGTCATGATCGGACTCCGTGCTAAGAGTACGGTGGTACTGGTTTTGTGAATAATGGTATTGTGAATAGTGGT
>AWOL01S0101329.1:7536-18051 GCA_000715115.1 Nicotiana otophora
ACATTTTTGCAACAAGGCCTTCGACACTTTACTTAGCAAGTATGATGTTACTGACAAGGTCACGACTCCCTATCACCCACAAGCTAGTGGTCAAGTGGAAGTCTCCAACAGGGAGATAAAGAGTATCTTGTCTAAAATGGTGAATGCAAATCGGACAGATTGGTCAAAGAGGCTTGATGATGCGGTATGGGAATATAGGATGGCTTAGAAAACACCTATCAAAATGTCCCCATATCTGTTAGTGTTCGGTAAAGCTTGTCATCTTCCGGGGGACCTAGAGCACAATGCAATGTGGGCCTTGAAGAAATTGAATCTTGATTGGGATGTAGCCGCTAACTTGCGGGTTGCACACTTAAATGAATTAGATGAGTTCCGGGTACCATGCTTATGAGAGTTCATCCTTATACAAAGAAAAAATGAATTATCTTCATGACAAGTACATTTAGATTAGTGTTGTTATTTAACTCAAGGTTGAGAATGTTTCCCGGGAAGCTTAAGTCCAAGTGGAGTGGTCCGTTTGAAATTGTTGGTGTGACACCCTTCGGTGCATTGGACTTGAAGAACAAGAACAATGAAATATTTCAAGTCAATGGTCACTGGGTGAAGCTCTACTTGGGAAATGTTGGAGAGAGCCACGTGGTGGCGGTTATTTACTTCACTTGAGGATGCTATGACATTGCGTAGTGCCGCGACATTAAATAAGGCGCTTCTTGGGAGGCAACCCAAGTTCTTTTCCTTTTTCTCTTTGTAGTTAGATATTATTTGTTGTTTTTAACTTGATTTGAAGTGTGTTGCAGGGATAAGTATTAGATGAAAAAATGGTAGACAAGGTTGTGTCATTGAAGCAGGAAATATGGACTGCACTTTTACTTTGTGCGGCCGGAGAAAAGGGTTTCCACCACAGAAGACTTTGTGCAGCCGCAGATTTCATCTACGGACCGTACTTGCATGAGCAAACTCTAGTGTCAAATGAAAGTTTCTCTAAACTTTTTCCTTGTCAGTGCAGGGCAAAAGTATGACCTCTGGAGAATTGTGTGACCGCACTTTAAATTATGTAGACCTCATAAGAGTGACAGACCACTAAAGTCCAGGTAACAGAATGCGTCCCGCACTTGCAATTGTGCGGCCGCACTCGTCTCTTTACCCCTCCATTTTCTCTGAGTATAAATTGAACTTAAGGCCTCATTTTACACTTTTCAACTCTTGAAAAATTACTGCTTCTCTAAGAGTTTACTTGAGGATCTATCACTTTCAAACACACACCACCATTTGCACCACTAGGATCTTTGCACATTTAAACCATCTGATATGCTTCATTCCATGTTCATTTTGTTTCATTTTAATTTTTGAATTTATTTTTCATTTTAAAATACTTTTTAAGCCATCTGTTATTATATTCCTTCAATGTATCCATGTGGGGTAGTTTTCTACTGTTTAATTTCTAAAGCATGCTAGATTGGGTTGGGTTACCTAATTTCTATGTGTATACCATGTTTCCAACTAGTTTTGAACAAGTTTTTGCATAATCTAAGTAAAAATAAGACCTGCCCGTTGTGTTCTGGAATGTGCGGACCGTACTTGGAATTGTGTGGTTCGCTGTCTGCTAGATAAGGAAACTTTGGTTGGATGGCGTTTCTACGTCCGCACTTTAATTGTGCGGACTGCAGAATTTCTAGAGAGGTCACACAAATGATCCGCACTATCAATTAGAGGCTTGACCTCTGAGCTTCTAAAGTGCGGACCGCACTTCAAATTATACGGGCCGCATATGAATTCTATGGCCGCACATAACCTCCGTACTGTCATTCAGATAAGAAACAGCTGAGTCCCTTTGCACATCTGTGCAATAGTGCGGCCGCACTTGGAATTGTGCTATTTGTACTTCCACATTGCAGGCCGCACCTAAAATTGTGCGGACCGCACTTCACCCATTTCTTCTGCATGTTTAACCAATTGAAACATCACTGCTTCTATGTTGTTCTCACTCACTTATATAAGTCTTAATTGTGTTGAATCATGATTTGCAACGGACAATTCTCTTTGTGTTTATACTGGCAATGGTACGATCACGAGGTTGAGGAGAAGCTTCAAGGGGTCGAGGTAGAGGTACCTTGCCCCCAAGTGTGTATAAAGCTATATCAAAGAAGACTACAGTAGGACGAGGGAGAGGTAGGGACCTCTCCGAGTCTAGCTCATATGCCCCGTCTAAGAAAGCCTCCGAGGGAAATTCTATGCCAATTCCGGAGGAGCACACTGGGGAGCAAACTAGGACACAGAGGCAGTCTGAGCCTCTGGATCTGCCTTTTACATCCCATAGCACTTCCCAAGGTTTAGAGAGTGTCAGTCAGGAGTCCAATGCTGCTACGGGCTGTGATTCTAATGATGCCTCGGATGATGGGATAGAGGGTATAGGTGCGTAGGCAGGGTTGGCTAGGTCAAAGAAGAAGGAGGCCTAGGAAGATAGATCTGTGAGGCACCAGGCATTTTTTGATTTCCGAATGTGGTGGCCTGTTAGGTCCTTGACTCATGTGCGATAGTTATTACTCAAAGATCTTGACAAGTACAATCCCGCTGTTCTGGAGCAGTTTACAAAAAGAAAAGGGTTGATGCTATTCACGGAAAAGCTAGTGGATGTAAATGATCCCCTTGTGAGAGAGGTTTATGCCAACACATTGCATATTCTCAAAGGTACAAAGATCACCAAGGTGCACAACTTTAAAGTAAAGTTTGATCAGCACACTTTGAACACATACTTGGGGTTTAATGATGTGGAGCCGAAATAATATCTAGAGAAGTTGGCTCTGAAAGAAGAAGCTAGGCCGTGACTTGCGGAGATTCTAGCACTGGGACCCACTCTTCATGGATTGCTGCTGAGGTGCCTATCCTCCGGAACACTTTGAGTTTCGAGGCCAAAGGGTGGTAGACCTTTGTATGCAGCAGGCTTGGCCCGTGTCTGAATGAAAACAACCTGCCTATTCCTCGAGCCGTTTTGGTGACATCTATTATGGCCGGGTACCTGATCAATATGGGTACCCTGATGTCGACCAATATTTCCCTTGTGGAACATTAAAGTAACACTTCTTACCCCTACCCCAGCACTATTACTCAGTATCTGAAAGATGCCAAGGTAGAGCACATGCCATTTGACACCAAAGTCAAGCCGACAGGGCCGTTTGAGTGGTAGTTTCTGGTCCATCTGATATTCTATCCACATCAGTTGAGGCTTCTACCAGTGCATCAGCTGCTATGCCCGATCCACCATCTTCAGCTCCTCCTACAGCTCCTTCCACAGCTCCTACTGTAGTTCCTACTCTAACTCTGAGGCTGGTGCCTATGCCTACAGGTCCATTATCTACTTTGAGAGTCTCCTAAACATTGGTGAGCCTCAACAACTAGATGCAGGCAGCTACTTCAAAGCTATCTGAGATCTCTAGTGCTATTATAGGGCAGACATCCACACACGCAGCCTGAGATTCCTCTGACATTGATAAGAAGCTGAGCAAAATCTTGGACAACCAGAAGGTGATTATGGATACATTGGTACAACATGGTGTTGTGATTGAGAGGTTGACCAAGCAGGTGAAGAAGATGTGTAAGTCTCAGGCCAGCAAGAAGTCAGTTGATTAGCTTCAAATTGAGGTGACCCGGCTAGCGACAACTAGAGATTTTCCATTTGACATGCTGCTCGACCCATCCCAGCCCCACCCAGATCCATCTACACAGGATGCTCCCGCTTCTCTGTCTGAGGAGCCATGCCTTACCGCCGACACTGGTGACATAGTGCATGCGATGTTTACTTCTCCAGCCACTCCCAGACTTGATGATGACATCCAGTTGGCTGAGCTAACTGGGACTGATGTTACTGAGGACACAGTGATGATTGAGGACACTTAGGGAGTTTCTTCGCGCTCTCCTCTTTTTGCTCTTATTTTATTAATCATTGGGGACAATGCTTATTTTAATTCGGGGGAGGTGGAGCTTATTTGATACATTGGATATATTTGGATACTCTAGAATGTAATAATTGGATGATTCTGCTTTGAATTGTTTTTAAATAAACAACCTTTTACATGTTAAAGCCTTTAAGGATTTAACATCAATATTTAAAAGATACCACAAGTGTTATTCTGCTCATCAATTTCCAAAAGGAATACTTTTCATGAAGACTTTTCTTTAGCACTCAAATATGTATACTCTTGTCAATACGAAAGTATTGATAAAAACTTATAACATTTACCTTGAGTGTCATTTTGTCAACAAGATTTAAATAAAATTTTATAAAACAACATGACACTACATATGCAACATAATATTTTTGAACATGGAGATATCCGTACTTGTTTGTCCCCACAAGCACGAAAGCACATTTGCAAACAACTTAAGTATTAACTCGAAACATGCTTTTAGAGAAAGTCCATCAAGTAGAGTAAGTTTTAATCAACTTACCTCGCTTTTGATTTATTAACATTCATAAGCTTTCAATCCTCCTTCGTCATTCCACTGTTGATTAAAATGATCAACATCGCCAACAAGTCGATATCTACAATTAGATATCCTAATTACATCAAAATATGACCTATGATATTGATCAACATCCATATATGGCTCATAAGTTGGCCACAAGCCTCCAACAACTCAAATCGCCAAATAGATTTTATGCTAGACCATTCAACTTCATTCTTATATTTTAACACACATTCTAAATCATTAATGATACTACATCAATTGTTCAATGCCACCAAGTTACTATTCACTGTCTTCCATAATCAACACTTGCAAAATATACAATTCGGGTGATTACTTAGTTGATCACTTCCATCTTTTGCTAACAAATAATTCCATAGGTTCATTGTATTCATAAATTTCATCGCCAAGATTACCATTCATCTTCTCTCTTATTTTCTCAAAAGTACTATTCATGCCATGAACTAGAGTTTTATAATCCAATATTTCAACCATTAAAACTTGTAATAAATGCTTCAAATACTTCCAACTACTCATAATAAATGAGTTTGAAGTATTGGAATTACCTCTAGTAGATCAATCTTGAAAAATTACAACTTTGGTAAAATTTGTGTTCTTGAGGATTTGATTATGAAATCTAGTATTTGGATATAAGAATGATGTTAGAACTCATGTATATTGAGTAAGAATCAACCCAAACATCATTAACAACTTACCTTAGTTGATTGGACTTGATTTGAGCTCAAAATCGTCTCTTCAGCTCAAGAACCCTAACCCCCAATACATAAAATACTCTCTTCCCCCGATTTTGTATTTATAGGCCCAGATTTTGATCTCCCGGGATACCGTCCCGTAGTCCCAAAAGTAAATATGCAGGGGGGTCTCTTGGGATACCGTCTCGTAGTCCCAAAGTAAATACACAGCGCAGACATTTACTTTTGGGACTACAAGACGGTATCCCGGGAGATTCCCCTAGACATTTACTTTAGAGACTACGAGGCGGTACCTAGGGAGTTCTCCCCGCACATTTACTTTTGAGACTATGAGGCGGAACCCGGGAGTTCTCCGTGCATATATACTTTTGGAACTACGAGACAGTATCTAAGGAGATCCCTTTGTTACACCCCATATTTTCGTACGTGAAAGTACGCCATAAGTAAATTGATGGAAGCTCGGAAATGAGATGTTTCATCCCGCATTTTCATATATTAAAGTTTCGTAGTAAGTTAATCGACGTAAGCTCAGGAATGAGATTATTTTTGAAATGATAAGTATTATGGTATTTCAAACAAGTTCGTAAAGGTCAGAGGGTAAGCAAATCGAAGAAAATGAGTTTCGTTGAAGGTTGCCATTTTGAGATAAAATACGGTTCAAGCTATAATATCCCGTTTTTATGGACCAATGCCATGTAAGGTACCACATGACCATGATTGTAGGGTACATAAAGTGTGTTAAAAGTAAGTAGTATTTTAAGTCATTTGAGATAATTCTTAATTATGTGGGTAATTGGTTAATTATTGGATTAGTAGAAAATTACCAAGTTAATTAAAAAATTGGTAATTAATTAAGATATTTTGGATAAACTCTTGAACCCCAACGTGGCAGTAAGATGTAGTCAATCAAATGACTCTTAAATTATGTTGCAAGGTGGCATAATTTGGACATTCTTTGGCCAAGTCACCCCTATCAAGTAGGGCCCACAAAAGCCAACAATTTTAAGAGATTTACCTTATTAAGGAATGAGTCTAAGTGTGCCAAGAGACGAATGAAGCTTTAATATGGATTTGCAATTCTAAGAGATTTGCAACGAAGTTATACTGTGTAATCGCAACGAGATTTGCAATTCTAAGAAAGCACGGTAGAATCTTTCTCAAGAAAATCATACGGATTCTCCCCTACTTCGATCCGCCATTATGTGTTTCGTCGCAATTGACGTATGTTAGAGGGATTGTCAAGAGAATCATCTCAGGTATGTTAAAGCTATCCCTTCTTTCTTTTTGGCATGATCCAAATGATACAAACAAAATGAGCAAAATACGCAACTTTCATAAATAACTCTATTCATAGAAATGCTAGAGATGCTTATGTTCTTTATTCCCCGTGTGCCCTATTATTCTATCATATGTTCATGGGTCTCAGAAAATACGTAAGTTGATAAAGTTTATTTCATGACATTGATCAGAAGCATAATGGTCTTATGACATTTCGAGAGATTTTATTGACGTACTTCTCATGCATTGCATATATTTATACATGTACATTGACCCATGACCAGATGGTGTTATATACGCGTATATTATATGTATATGGGATATGGGTAAAGGTTACAACGTTATATACGCACCACCACCTGATCAGCTGGTATAAGTTGATGATTTGCCCATAGTGGCCGAGATAATATAATGGGATGCCCTCAGAGGCTTGATGATGTTATGAACGCATATACCTATACATGGTATGCCATTTATACGCATATGCATGGCATTATAAATATGAAATGATTCACAGAGTTATTCAGGCTTTCATGTTGAGTCTTTTACTCCATGTTTCTCTCATGTTTATTACTTACTGATTTTCATTCCTTACATACTCGGTACATTATTTTTTCTGACGTCCCTTTTGCCTGGGGACACTGCGTTTCATGCCCGCCGGTCCCGTTAGACAGTTTGAAAGTCCTCCAAGTAGGCTATTAGATCAGCGGAAAGTGTTGGTGCGCTCCATTTGCTCCGGAGTTGCTATTTGGTCAGTATGATTAGAACATGTGTTGATTGGTATGGCGGGGCTCTGTCCCGACCTTTATTATATTTATGTACTATTAGAAGCTTGTAGACATATGTCATATATATGAAACATTGTATGGCCTTATCGGCCTATGTTCAGTGTACGAGTAATCATTTTGGCCTTATAGGTCCGTATGTCACATGTCTAAGTTTTTATATCATACTGGGTCATCTTATATTGAGTATTCTCTTATGTTTATTCTGGTTAGCCCATGACAGCCCGTTTGGCCCATTTTCCAATGATAGTACGATCAGAAGGATATGTAACGTTGGTACTCGGTTGAATAAGGCACCGGGTGCCCGTCGCGGCCCATCGGTTTGGGTCATGACAAAAGTGGTATCAGAGCCAGGTTCTGTACTAGGGAGTCTACAAGCCGTGTCTAGTAGAGTCTTGTTTATGGGTGTGTTGTGCACTACACTTATAAGCAGGGGGCTATAGGGCATTTAGGACTGTCACTCTTTCTTCTTACTATAGATCGTGTGGTAGAGCTCAGTCGTAGGAATTCAAACTTCTAAATTTTATTTTATTCATAATACGACAATGTCTACATCTAGAAAGACGGTTGGTAAGGGATTGAATGCGGTTGTGTAAGAGTTGAGTTAGAAGAACTCGATTTTTTATGATGCTTATGATGAGTAAATGTAAGGTCTTCAGTAGATCATGTGTATACTAAGACATGTAAGCCTCTTGATAAGGAGTCTTAGGGCAAGAATATCTATCCACTCTTATTGTTAAAGGCAATGAGAGATTCAGAAGATGGATACAAGTTTTAACAAGTAAAATAAGCAATATGAAGAAGGGTATGAGGCGCCCAGTTAATGAAGATTGTCAGTATTTACAATTCAGGCAGAGGAATATAAGCCTTTTGAGTTACCTTCAACAATAACAGAGGTATGTACAATTGGCCACACCAATCTCATTGATGCCCTATGGGGGCTAACAGAAGTAGTATAAGAGAAGGACGGATATCAGGATCCGGCTGGGGTTAGAGTGACCAAAAATGATGGATGGATTGGTTGCGTTAGTTGACATTTGTGAAGGATATTGCAAATGTGCTAATAGATCTCCTTGTGAGATACCCAGATGGTGCATTCTAAAATAGTATAGCTAGATATGAGTATTGCAAAGATAGGCACTAGAAGCCTTGAAGGGATAAATATTACCTTAGTATGGCTCCCGTCCCTAGTAGAGAGAGAATGTTAGGCAACTCGAAGAGCCAATGGATGGAGCAAGGGGAGCTAAAAGAAAAAGAACATCTTGTTGAGGTTCTCAAAATAAAGTGGTAGACAGAAACATTAGCATGGAAATAAGAAGAGAGATAATGAAGCATTATGAGTAAGATGTGATACATGGATGACAATGGCATAAAACAAAATGATAGTATTACAGAGTCTATAGTCAAGGGAAGGGAAAGACAAGAGGTTACAGGACTTGAGGCAACAAAATAATATAGGTCATAAAGTCACATCATCATTTCAAGAAATAAGTTCGTGACTCTAACGTGATTACCAGAAGGAAAAGTTAGACCGAAAGTAATAGAAATCACTATGGATTGGTGAACAAGATAAACTAAACATGAATTGGGGACTGAGTGATTTGATAATGGTCGACATCATGAGAATTTCAGATTTTATTCCGGCGATAATAGAATGGACAACAGAAGAAGATTCATGAGAAATTCAGAGAAAGGTTATTCAGGAAGACGCTTCCCTAAAGCAAGCAATATGAGCAAAGTTAAGCTTAAGGGACTATGTGTGCCANGGTCCGTATGTCACATGTCTAAGTTTTTATATCATACTGGGTCATCTTATATTGAGTATTCTCTTATGTTTATTCTGGTTAGCCCATGACAGCCCGTTTGGCCCATTTTCCAATGATAGTACGATCAGAAGGATATGTAACGTTGGTACTCGGTTGAATAAGGCACCGGGTGCCCGTCGCGGCCCATCGGTTTGGGTCATGACAAAAGTGGTATCAGAGCCAGGTTCTGTACTAGGGAGTCTACAAGCCGTGTCTAGTAGAGTCTTGTTTATGGGTGTGTTGTGCACTACACTTATAAGCAGGGGGCTATAGGGCATTTAGGACTGTCACTCTTTCTTCTTACTATAGATCGTGTGGTAGAGCTCAGTCGTAGGAATTCAAACTTCTAAATTTTATTTTATTCATAATACGACAATGTCTACATCTAGAAAGACGGTTGGTAAGGGATTGAATGCGGTTGTGTAAGAGTTGAGTTAGAAGAACTCGATTTTTTATGATGCTTATGATGAGTAAATGTAAGGTCTTCAGTAGATCATGTGTATACTAAGACATGTAAGCCTCTTGATAAGGAGTCTTAGGGCAAGAATATCTATCCACTCTTATTGTTAAAGGCAATGAGAGATTCAGAAGATGGATACAAGTTTTAACAAGTAAAATAAGCAATATGAAGAAGGGTATGAGGCGCCCAGTTAATGAAGATTGTCAGTATTTACAATTCAGGCAGAGGAATATAAGCCTTTTGAGTTACCTTCAACAATAACAGAGGTATGTACAATTGGCCACACCAATCTCATTGATGCCCTATGGGGGCTAACAGAAGTAGTATAAGAGAAGGACGGATATCAGGATCCGGCTGGGGTTAGAGTGACCAAAAATGATGGATGGATTGGTTGCGTTAGTTGACATTTGTGAAGGATATTGCAAATGTGCTAATAGATCTCCTTGTGAGATACCCAGATGGTGCATTCTAAAATAGTATAGCTAGATATGAGTATTGCAAAGATAGGCACTAGAAGCCTTGAAGGGATAAATATTACCTTAGTATGGCTCCCGTCCCTAGTAGAGAGAGAATGTTAGGCAACTCGAAGAGCCAATGGATGGAGCAAGGGGAGCTAAAAGAAAAAGAACATCTTGTTGAGGTTCTCAAAATAAAGTGGTAGACAGAAACATTAGCATGGAAATAAGAAGAGAGATAATGAAGCATTATGAGTAAGATGTGATACATGGATGACAATGGCATAAAACAAAATGATAGTATTACAGAGTCTATAGTCAAGGGAAGGGAAAGACAAGAGGTTACAGGACTTGAGGCAACAAAATAATATAGGTCATAAAGTCACATCATCATTTCAAGAAATAAGTTCGTGACTCTAACGTGATTACCAGAAGGAAAAGTTAGACCGAAAGTAATAGAAATCACTATGGATTGGTGAACAAGATAAACTAAACATGAATTGGGGACTGAGTGATTTGATAATGGTCGACATCATGAGAATTTCAGATTTTATT
>AWOL01S0101329.1:18197-28728 GCA_000715115.1 Nicotiana otophora
GCATTATAAATATGAAATGATTCACAGAGTTATTCAGGCTTTTATGTTGAGTCTTTTACTCCATGTTTCTCTCATGTTTATTACTTACTGATTTTCATTCCTTACATACTCGGTACATTATTTTTTCTGACGTCCCTTTTGCCTGGGGACACTGCGTTTCATGCCCGCCGGTCCCGTTAGACAGTTTGAAAGTCCTCCAAGTAGGCTATTAGCTCAGCGGAAAGTGTTGGTGCGCTCCATTTGCTCCGGAGTTGCTATTTGGTCAGTATGATTAGAACATGTGTTGATTGGTATGGCGGGGCTCTGTCCCGACCTTTATTATATTTATGTACTATTAGAAGCTTGTAGACATATGTCATATATATGAAACATTGTATGGCCTTATCGGCCTATGTTCAGTGTACGAGTAATCATTTTGGCCTTATNAAATAAAGTGGTAGACAGAAACATTAGCATGGAAATAAGAAGAGAGATAATGAAGCATTATGAGTAAGATGTGATACATGGATGACAATGGCATAAAACAAAATGATAGTATTACAGAGTCTATAGTCAAGGGAAGGGAAAGACAAGAGGTTACAGGACTTGAGGCAACAAAATAATATAGGTCATAAAGTCACATCATCATTTCAAGAAATAAGTTCGTGACTCTAACGTGATTACCAGAAGGAAAAGTTAGACCGAAAGTAATAGAAATCACTATGGATTGGTGAACAAGATAAACTAAACATGAATTGGAGACTGAGTGATTTGATAATGGTCGACATCATGAGAATTTCAGATTTTATTCCGGCGATAATAGAATGGACAACAGAAGAAGATTCATGAGAAATTCAGAGAAAGGTTATTCAGGAAGACGCTTCCCTAAAGCAAGCAATATGAGCAAAGTTAAGCTTAAGGGACTATGTGTGCCAGTTATACTAGGTGAGTAAGGAATTTCGTTATCCTTGGTACAGAAGGATTACCGCAAGGCGAGTAAGGGTCATTGATGATGTGAAAAGATGCCAAAGATGAAGAGGTAAAATATTTATAGGTAGATCGCGGTAGCACTAAATCTTAGTACTCCCCTAAAGGGGGAAATATGGAGTGATGTGGCATGAAGTTAGAATTAAGTGGTTCTAGTAACTATAGAATGGTAAAAGAAGAATGCGATAAAAAATAAGAGAGGAAGGAGATTGCACTTATCTAAATCCTATAGATATGCTACGATTACAGAACATTATGCAAGCACAACGTCAAGGAAAAGGAGCAAGGATTCCTGCCCGGGATGTTATTGATAAATAAGGAGCCAGTGCGAGAGGTAAGTTAAGGAAAAGGAAATAACCCAAGAAACATTTTGCAGAATATTGATATGAGAAGGGGCCAATGAGTAATCAGTAGTTGATTTAGGAAGGGCCTATTTATGGCTAGACAGGAGGATACAGACAAATCAACAAATCGTGCAAGATAAACACAGTAAAACCTAATATAGTGAATTCAGCCTCGCAGTTACGACATCACAACCCTTGAGAAATATTCAGATAGGAGTTGGGGTAGTTAAACGTACTGTATGAATGTTATGGAAATAAAAGAGAGTCTCACTGGGAAGACAGTCATAACTTCAGTTCAGAAGCCACTATACGAGCACATGAGCGTGGAGGTAAGTAGCTAAGGATAATTATAGGTGAGTACGAACATCAAAACTTTTATTGGGTATACGATGTAATAAGCTTGTAGCTTTACCAGAGTTAGAGGTCCTCCCTAAGTACTACAATAAAAGACTAGCTAAGGAAATAAGGAAGGATGCTTCAACCTAAGCATAGTAACTTGAAGAAAACATGGTCATGTAAAAATAGTCTCACTACAACATTGTATGCACTCCATAGGAAAGTGGAACCTACCGTGGCTAATGAACGAGAAGTAAAGTCAAAAGTAATATTCGAGATCATATGAGTTATACGAAAATTCTGGCATGCGTGGTAACTAAGATAAGCTAAGTATGCACGCAACAAGGGGCAGAACGACCAGGAAAAATAATTGCTTACATTTAAAGAAAGATGAGAAGGAACGAAAGAAATTATTCGATCAATGATCCAGAATTAGTTATGTTATGAACGCACTTAAGATTTCAAAGTATTATCCATGCAGCATATATGTTGACAATCATACAACCGTAGAAGACTGTGGTATAAGTTAAAAGAAAGAATTGAGTCCAGGTCATAGACAAAGGATTGAATTGTTAAAAGATTGTATCATGGATATTCCATAGCGCCCCTGAAAGGCTAAAGTAATAGCTAATACCAGAAGCTGCAGAACGGAAGATAGCTTAAGCCTACATAAAGGCTGATCAGAAGGAAGAGGAAACTAAAGACTTACATCAACAAAGTAAATCGGGAGTCTGATTATTGGACTTGGAAAATTACAGGAATCGTGATTGAGAACATAGCAAAATCACTCTTAATATTAGAGGTACAAGAGAGATAGTACAATAGCCATATTCTATAACGGCTCTACGATAAAGCCAGTTGAGAGAGTACCGGCCTCAGAAGAAGTCAGTATAAAGCTCCCACCGGATTGTGTATCTACTAGAGGTGCAAGTATTATAATAGAGCTTCATGTTGTGAGTGTGAATCATACCTATGTGGAAGGGAAGTTATGAAAACAATAGAAGATGTGATGTAAGATTTTAAGGTAAGTAAGGTAATGGTAAACAACGTACGAGATACTCAAGTGCAGAAGGTTATGAATAGTCCATATTTCGGATAGAAGGCTAGAAGCGCGAGGATTCAATATCCAGGAATGATAGCGGTATTGTCAGTAGCATGTCTTCCAGCCTATGGTTTCTAGGTATCGAGAAGCCTGATTAAGAGAGTAAACAAGAGTTAGAGATGATGAGATGTCTCGCTTGATGTTCCAGAATGACATAAGAAAATCTATAATGCAAGCAAGTTGAAAGGTTGCGAGTAAGATAAATAGATATGTGTAGGTCGCAAGCTATTGTATGGTAAAGCGACAAGGTTATAGAAGACAAGAGTAAGGATAGGAAAGGGCGAGTGAGAAGGTGACGAGAATGGATAAGTCCTCAGGATTAAGCCCATGAAAACAAGAGAGATAATGGTTTCTCTAAGTTATAGAAAGCTCAGTATAGCCTGAATGAACTCAAAGGAGTCTAAGACTAGTATCATGTAGAAGAGATAGAATGCTGCCCTGGTAGTAGAATAAGGGTGTAATTGTGATAAATAAAGGATGACGTTCCGGCCTTCGATTGAGTAATGATTTGAAGAAAACAAAAAGAGGGGATTTCATGGATGGCACAGGATTAAAATATCCACGTAATGTGAAGCACATTGGGATTCTATGAAATACGGTTATGGAAGTATAGTATCCCCCCCAGGTGGATCAGTCTAATCATTTCAGATGTTCCCCGATGAGACATGAGCCGTAGCGGCAATATATTACGTAAGAAATTTCAAGTCTTCAGTGGTAGATTGTAGATTAACATTGAAGTGAATCAACAATGGATGGATAAAATTTATGAAGTATGAGATGAGATTAGGCCATCAGTCTTAAGATGAACAGTAATGAAGAAGCATTAAAAGACTCAGATTTATACATATAGGATAAGCAACGAGAATAACCTAGAGTTTGGCAGCAGACCTCAGTAACAGTAAATCGAAGTAAGAGTTATGGTATAGTATAACCTACCTAGATGCAGTAAAGTCATGCGGTAGAGAACCGGGTCTATGAAATAATATATAGCAATATTCGTAAGTTCGACAAAGTACCGAGCGAAGAACTTCAGTATACTTATAGATTCTCAGAGGGACATCTTGTCAAGTTCTGCATATGTTTACAAAGTGAGGCCTAGAGATTGGCTAAAAATTGAAGGGAAAAGGAGAGAAGAGTCGCATAGGCGCACTTACAAGGTCAGAGTCGTACCGGCTGCATGACAGAAGGTAACAACAGTTACGAGATTGGAAGAATTCCGACAACAAGTCATGGTGTGAGAAAGAGGCCTAAAGAGGGGAATGCCCTGGCCTTTGGATTTATTTACAAAATAGTTGCTTAGATGGCAAGGAGAGTACTAAAGTATTCGCAAGAGCTATAGGTTATGATAAAGATAAGTGCATCAGTCAACATTCGAGGACGAATGTTCCAAAGGGGAAATGATGTTACACCCCATGTTTTCGTACGTGAAAGTGCGCCATAAGTAAATTGATGGAAGCTCGGAAATGAGATGTTTCATCCCGCATTTTCATATGTTAAAAGTTCATCGTAAGTTAATCGACGTAAGCTCGGGAATGAGATTATTTTTGAAATTATAAGTAATATGGTATTTCAAACAAGTTCATGAAGGTGAGAGGGTAAGCAAATAAAAAAAATGAGTTTCGTTGAAGGTTGTCATTTTGAGATAAAATATGGTCCAAGCTATAATATCCCGTATTTATGGACTAATGCCATATAAGATATCAATGACCATGATAGTAGGGTACATAACGTGTGTTAAAAGTAAGTAGTATTTTAAGTAATTTGAGATAATTCTTAATTATGTGAATAATGGATTAATTATTGGATTAGCGGGGAATTACCAAGTTAATTAAGAAATTGGTAATTAATTAAGACATTTTGGATAAACTCTTGAACCCCAACGTGGAAGCAAACTATAGTCAATCAAATGAATCTTAAATTATATTGCAAGGTGGCATAATTTGGACATTCTTTGGCCAAGTCATCCCTATCAAGTAGGGCCCACAAAAGCCAACAATTTTAAGAGATTTACCTTATTAAGAAATGATTCTAAGTGTGCCAAGAGATGGATGAAGCTTCAATACGGATTTTCAATTCTAAGAGATTTGCAACGAAGTTATACTGTGTAATCGCAATGAGATTTGCAATTCTAAGAGAGCACGGTACAATCTTTCTCAAGAAAATCATACGGATTCTCCCCTACTTTGATCCGCCGTTACGTGTTTCGTCGCAATTGATGTATGTTAGAGGGATTGTCAAGAGAATCATCTCAGGTATGTTAAGGCTATCCCTTATTTCTTTTTGGCATGATCCAAATGATACAAACAAAACGAACAAAATACGCAACTTCCATAAATAACTCTATTCATAGAAATGCTAGATATGCTTATGTTCTTGATTCCCCGTGTGCCCTATTATTCTATCATATGTTCATGGGTCTCAGAAAATACGTAAGTTGATAAAGTTTGTTTCATGACATTGATCAGAAGCATAATGGTCTTATGACATTTCGAGAGATGTTATTGACGTTCTTCTCATGCATTGCATATATTTATACATATACATTGACCCATGACCAGATGGTGTTATATACGCGTATATTATATGTATATGGGATATGGATAAAGGTTACGGCGTTATATACGCACCACCACCTGATCAGCTGGTATACGTTGATGATTTGCCCGCAGTGGCCAAGATGATATGATGGGATGCCCTCAGAGGCTTGATGATGTTATGAACGCATATACCTATGCATGGTATGACATTTATACGCATATGCATGGCATTATAAATATGAAATGATTCACAGAGTTATTCAGGCTTTCATGTTGAGTCTTTTACTCCATGTTTCTCTCATGTTTATTACTTACTGATTTTCATTCCTTACATACTCGGTACATTATTTTTTCTGACGTCCCTTTTGCCTGGGGACACTGCGTTTCATGCCCGCCGGTCCCGTTAGACAGTTTGAAAGTCCTCCAAGTAGGCTATTAGCTCAGCGGAAAGTGTTGGTGCGCTCCATTTGCTCCGGAGTTGCTATTTGGTCAGTATGATTAGAACATGTGTTGATTGGTATGGCGGGGCTCTGTCCCGACCTTTATTATATTTATGTACTATTAGAAGCTTGTAGACAGATGTCATGTATATGAAACATTGTATGGCCTTATCGGCCTATGTTCAGTGTACGAGTAATCATTTTGGCCTTATATGCCCGTATGTCACATGTATAAGTTTTTATATCAGATTGGGTCGTCTTATATTGTGTATTCTCTTATGTTTATTTTGGTTAGCCCATGACGGCCCGTTTGGCCCATTTGCCAATGATAGTACGATAAGAAGGATATGTAACGTTGGTACTCGTTTGAGTAAGGCATCGGGTGCCCGTCGCGGCCCATCGTTTTGGGTCGTGACTCCCCTGTTGTTTATTTCCGCACGTTGTACTATTATTTCATTGTGTTTTACTTTGTTGAACTACAGTCTCTTTTTATACTATTATATTCCCCTGCTTTATTTATTATATACCAGTGAGCTTGACCTAACCTCGTCACTACTCGACCGAGGTTAGGCTTGGCACTTACTGGGTAATAATTGTGGTGTACTCATGCTACTCTTCTGCATATATTTTGTATGCAGATTCAGGTGCTCATTATCAGCCGCATTATCAGTGAGTCGAGATAGCTTTGGAGACTTCAAGGTATATATGTCGCGTCCTCAGAACTCGGAGTCCCCGTCTACTCTTCCCCATGTAAAACACTTCCTGTATTTCCTTTTATTAGACTCTGGAGTATAGAGATACTATTTTCTTTTTGTAGTTTGTGACTCATGACATTCCAAGTTTTGGGAAAGCTGTGTACGTCTAGTATTTTGGTTATTTTACATGCCGAGCGATATTGTTATTGGTTATTTAGTATCTATTGCAGTTAGCTATTAAGTTTTGCTTCCATTATTGATATTTCCGCAATCTGTTAGGCTTACCTAGTTGTAGAGACTAGGTGTCATCACGACATGTTTCGGAGGGATGTTTGGGTCGTGACATCATGATCAAATATAAGAATATTAAATAAGCATAATAAACTGTTATAAGAACTTGAATTACATGATTAGCCATAATTTTCTCTTGTTCATGTAAACATTCATCCGTATTTTGTTATTATGTACTAGTGCACTTTGATCATATCATTTCATATGTATATGCATGAGTTGGAGAGTTGCATACTGAGAAAAGTTGAGAATTTTGACACCACAAACATTGCGAGTGGATATGGGTCATTGATTATTGATGGTATTATGATTGAATTGGGTTGCACACTGCAACGATATTATGATTGGATTGGTTATACGCCGTAATGATATTATGAATGGATCGGGTTGCACGCCATAATAACATTTGGATTTGGATTCATCCCTTCAGAGTGAGGTGATTACCCATGTTATTTTAGGCCTTATGAGTACATGCACCCAGATTAGGTATTAGTTTGGACACTTGACCAATGCCAGATACATGGATTGAGCTAAAAGGTATTGAGAGTAGATCAATATCATTCATTTTCACCTTAGTCTCATGCCATAGCTTTTATGTAATCGTTGAGAGTAGACCAGACCGGTCGTTTTGATCATTTTCATTTTCATTCGGTGGTTCGAGGCCACGAGTAGCTTCATATGATGTATAATGACTTGCATTTATGGTCGGTTTCAATTTTTGAGCGGTTCAGGATTAATTTGGAAGATTGATTCTCACTTTAGAAGTTTTAAGTTGGAAGAGTTGATCAAATTTGACTTTTGTGTATTTGATATCGGATCATAGTTTTGATCATTCCGTTAGGTCCGTATGGTAATTTTGGACTTAGGCATTTGTTCGGATGTGGATTTGGAGGTTCCTAGGTTGTTTTAGCTTGAATTGGCGAAAGTTGGATAGTTGAAAATTTGGAAGGTTGATAGGTTTGACTAAGAGTTGAATTCGTGGGTATCATGTTCAGATTGCAGTTATGGGACTTGGTATACGTCCGTTCCATTGTTTGGGACTTGCATACAAAATGTGGGGTCATTCCAAATTGATTTGATATGGTTCGACATGAGTTTTGAAAGTTGGAAGTTCATTAGTTCATTAGGCTTGAATTGAGGTGTGATTCATAGTTTTGATATTGTTTGTTGTGATTTGAGGCCTTGAGTAGGTCCGCATTAAGTTCTAGGATTGGTTGGTATGATTGGACGGCGTCCTCGGGTGTGTTTCAGATGAGTTTCGGATCAATTTCACTTATGTTTGGATTGCAGATTTTCTGGTGATCTGGTGCTCAACGTGATCGTGAAGTGTTATTTGGGAGGCTGATGTTTTGGTCATTACGTTCGCGATGAGATGGTCATGTTCGTGGATCATTGATGAGTTGTGGTCATCGCGTTCGTGTTCACGCAGAGTGAAGACTTGATGGGGCCGCCTGGTTGTTGGCCTTCGCGTTCGTGTGTGGTTTGACAGAGTTCGCGGGTGCAAGTCCGCGTTCATGAAAGAGGATTTTTGTCCAGTTGATGACTTGTTCTTCACGATCGCAAAGTAGGTCCCACGATCGTGAAGAGGATCCCTTGGCAGACTTATATAGTACTCTATTTCGAGGGCTTTTGTTAGTTTATCGCATTTTGAGTTATAGAGCTCAAATTTGGACGATGTTGGAGGGGATATTCATGATATGAATTTGAGTAAGTATTCTTGACTCGGATTTGGTTATATTTCATGATTCCATCTTTGTTTTTCTCATTTATTTGATGAATATAAGTGTGGAAAATTGGGGTTTTTAGTAAAATCTTCTCTAAATGCAATTTTTGATGATTTGAAGGTCGATTTGAGGTCGGAATTGGATGAAATTGGTATGGTTGGACTCACATTTGAAAGGGTGTTCAGAATTGATGAGTTTTGTCGGGTTCCGGAGTGCGGGCCCCGGGTTGACTTTTTATTCTTGTTCAAGATCGAAGCTTTATTATTCAGAATCATTTCCTATGGCTTGTATTCATGATACTAAGTTACTTTGGCTAGATTCGAGCCGTCCGAAGGTGGATTCACGCAAGAAGGGCTTACTAGTGGATTGATTTAGCTTGTTTGAGGTAAGTATCTTGCCTAACCTTATGTGGGAGAACTTTGCCGTAGGATTTGGTCTAATTGCATTATTTGTACTATGTGAACGACGTGTACATAACGTGAGGAGTGTGTACACAGGCACGTGTTGGTTATGACTAGATTTGACCCGAGGTTGCTCTTATACCTTTGTCTTGATTGAGAAATCTTTGTTTACGTGATTTCACTTTGGTTGTTTACTTGAGTTTATATTCTGTGATAAAGATCATGTTTTAGGATTGTAATTCCTCATTTGGCCAAGTTGGACGTTTGTGAGATTCTTGCTAATTTGAGTTAGCTTTCATGCTTATATGTTGAACACTCCCCCACACTTCTATATTATTGACATGTCCTTGTGCACTTTGTTGATAAGTTGTAAGCGTCTATCGTGGTAAATCTCCGATACTACTGTGTTGTGAAATTGTGGCACATGTGGACATGTTGTGTGGATTGATTATTGATGTGCGGAGCATAAAGGTGGCATTTCACTGTTGCTGACTGTGCAAAGCGATACGTGTGGCTATTGATATACTGTCTAGGTGGAGTGATACGGATGGCTATTGTGTTATGGTCTAGACGGAGTGATATGGGTGGCAATTGTGTTATTGTCAGGACGGAGTGATACAGGTAGCTATTGATATATGTTGTCTGGGCAGAGCGATACTGTTGGCAATTATGATATTGTGGACATGGTGAGATAAGGGTGGCTATATAGGGATGTTATGTGATGGCCCGGGTGCGTGTTGTTGATGAAAAATGAGTATTCTGGTTGTTGCTTTTGACTTCCTTGTGTCTGTCATGCATATTATATGATTTGTTGTGTTGTTTCCAATGTGCTACTTGGTGTCTCTGATATTACTTGATGATTTGAGCTATGATAGTACACTTGCACATGCATACATTGTAACATGTCACTTATACA
The DNA here is from genome assembly GCA_000715115.1 of Nicotiana otophora. Classification (NCBI taxonomy): domain Eukaryota; kingdom Viridiplantae; phylum Streptophyta; class Magnoliopsida; order Solanales; family Solanaceae; genus Nicotiana; species Nicotiana otophora. Next base: position 27,950 of record AWOL01S0101329.1, read on the forward strand.
AGTTCGAGAGTATGACACGTGGTATTTATTGATCATGTACGTGTATTCTTGTATATCTGCTTTCTCTGTGATATGGTTTGAACTGGTAGCTTGTGACCACACTGGGCAGATCGTGATATTGAGCTCGTAACTGTAACGACCCGACCGGTCGTTTCGAGAGTTATAACCTCGTTTTTCCCATTTCTACTTGTTTTTGTGTTATTCAACTATATTATGTTATATCAGGTTAGTTGGTTCGAGTCCGGAAGGAACTCGGAGTGAAATGAAACACTTAGTCTCATAATTAAAAAATATTGAGTTAGAAAAGTGGACCGGATATGGACCTATGTGTAAGCGACCTCAGATTTGAATTTTGATGATTCCAATAGCTCTGTATGGTGATTTTGGACTAAGGAGCGTGTCCGGAATATTAGTTGGAAGTCCGTACAGAAATTAGGCTTGAAATGCCGAAAGTTCTATTTTTGAGAAGTTTAACCGGGGGGTTGACTTTTTGATATCGGGGTCGGAATCCGATTCTGAAAATTGAAATACTTCTGTTATGTCATTTAGGACTTGTGTGCAAAATGTGAGGTCAATCGGACGTGATTTGATAGGTTCCGGAGTTGTTTGTAGAAAATAGAAATTTCAAAGTTCATTAGGCTTGAATTGGGGTGTAATTCATGGTTTTAGCGTTGTTTTAGGTGATTTGAGGTTNTTTCGACTAAGTTCGTATGATTTTTTAGGACTTATTGGTATATTTGGTTGAGGTCCCGAGGGCCTCGGGTGAGTTTCGGATGGTT
>AWOL01S0101334.1:2119-12249 GCA_000715115.1 Nicotiana otophora
ATATATATATATATATATAGAGTCCTTAATTAAAATTAATTTTAACTATTTCACTAAATACCGACTGACTTTGGTCGGTTATTTTAATAATTTTTTTAAAAAAATAAAAATCAGATTTCTGACTGAATTCGTTCGGTAAGTTTATGGTCAAACGGTCAATACTCCATTTAAATGTACCGATCATCATTGTTTGACCGAAGTCGGTCGGAAATCTGCAAATTAGAGCCCACCAGCGAGCTTTCTTCCCCATTTCTCAAATTTCTCTCTCTCTCATTCTCTCCTCCACCCTCTTCGACCCTAAGGCGATTTTGCCCAAATCCCACCCAAAATCTATTCCTACTTTCATTCTCCCCAAAAATCAAAGCCCAGAATCATCCCCATTACCTTCTTCTCCCAAATCCCCAATCCCACTGCCTCACCACCGCCGCCCTCCTCCATCACTGCCTCACCACCGCCGCCGCTGCTTCTTCCACCACTTGCCTCCCTTCTTACCACTGCTCAACCGCCGCTACTTCTACTACGTGAAGGTTAGTCACCTAGTTTTTTTTTAAGTTACTTTAATTCTTAAAATTTAGGGTTTAATTTATTGTTCTATTTTTATTTATTGCTTTTAGAAATAATTTATTAATTTAGGGTTTAATTTATTGTTCTATTAGTGTTTATTGATTTAAGAGATTTAGGGTTTATTAATTTAGAGGATAATATTGTTCTATTAGTATTTATTGCTTTTAAAAAATTAGGCTTAACTAATTATGCTATATTAATTGAATGATTTAGTCTGATTATTTAAATTAACTACTTTGTAACTAAAGTTTATTATGTAACTTAAACTATAAATTAATTTGAATATTCATTTAATATAACATGCAATTTATTTGTTCTTGGTGTAGATGGAATATCGTAGTTGAATGTATAATAGGAACTATCCTAATCATCGATTGTTTAGGGAGAAATTTATAGAAGGGGTTAATGAATTTATTAGGCATGTAATATTACTTGAACCATTTCAAATCGGAGGGAAGATTAGGTGTCCTTGTGTGAAGTGCAAGTATTTGCATTTCTTTGAATCGAAGGATGTTAAGACTCATCTTTATAAAAAAGGGTTTATGAATAATTATTTTGTGTGGACTAGTCATGGAGAGGTTGATGGTAGTGATGGTGTATTTCATAACATAGTTGTTGTGGAAAGAAGTAGGTCGGTGGGGAATACCGTTCAACATCCTTGATACCATAAAATGGTTTGCGGATGCTTTTGGGATGCATTTCGAGTTTGAACCCCATGAAAGTGTTGAACAAGCTCCTAACGAAGAGGCAAAATATTTTTATGAATAGTTAAAGACCGCTAGTCGTCCCCTAAGTAAAGGGAGTATGCATTCTCAGTTGTCTGTTGCAGTTATATTATTAAGTATCAAATAAAATACCAATATTTCTCAAGCGGGAATGGATTCTTTCATTGGCCTTGTGAGTGAACTAGCTGACCTAACTTTCAACATACCTGAAGATTTCTATAAATAAAAGATTGGTTTCTAAGTTAGGACTCTCATCTATGAGAATCGATTGTTGTGAAGATGGTTGCATGTTGTATTATAAGGTTGATGCAGATTTAAAAAGTTATAAATTTTGTGAAAAACCTCATTTTAAGCAGGTTTCCAGCGGGAAAAAGGTTGTTGTGAAGTCGATGCATTATTTACCTCTTATTCCTAGATTAAAGAAGTTGTACGCATCGATGAGTTCCACTCCTCATATGAGATGGCACTATGAAAATAAAAGGCCGTATGATGTTATGTGTCATCCTTCAGATGGGGAAGCTCGGAAGCATTTTGATAGGACGTATCCGGATTATGCTAGTGAACCGAGGAATGTTTGGTTGGGTTTATGTGCTGATGGTTTCACGCCATTTTCTGTTTCTGCAACACTATATTCATGCCGGCCAGTCTTTATTACGCTTTATAATCTTCTGCCTGAAATGTGTATGACTAGTCCATATATTTTCTTAAATTGTGTTATTTCCGGTTCAAAGAGTTTGATTGATGTATATTTGAAACATTTGATTGATGAGCTAAAACAGCTGTGGTATGATGGAGTTGAGACATATGATATATCAACTAAGCAAAATTTCAACTTGCGTGCTAACTTAATGTGGACCATTAATGATTTTCTTGCGTATGGAATGTTGTCTGGGTGGATGACTGATGGAAAGTTAGCATGTCCTTACTGCATGAAAAATGGTAAAGCGTTCACCTTAAGACATGGCTGAAAGCAGTCATAGTTTGATTGTCATCGTCAGTTCTTGCCAGTTGATCATGAGTTCAGAAGGATGAAGAATGCATTCAAAAAGAATACAGTTGAACATGATTTGACACCTCCAATATTTCCAGGTGAGGAAATTTGGGAGAGGGTTCAGAACTTCACTAAAGTTACTGAGGCCCCACCTTCTAGATTTTCTGGATATGGTGTTACTCATAACTGGACAAAACATAGCATATTTTGGGAGTTTGCATATTGGAAGGATAATCTTCATCGACACAATCTTGATGTCATGCATATTGAGAAGAACTATTTTGAAAATTTGTTCAACATGGTGATGGATGATAAGAATAAGATTATAGGATTCACTATTATATGGATCGGGGCTGCCCGCCTGCAGCAAGCCATATTAGCTTTATATCACGTTTGGGCTGAAGTAGCCCCTCCGGAGTCTGCACCCCCCACAATGAGCGTAAATGATTTATATTTGGGATGGACTTCCCAGGACATGGACTTGCCTTATTTATATATGTTCGGGATTGTCACGACCCAATTTATCCCTCCGTGAGTTGTCGTGACGGCACCTAGTCTCTACGACTAGGTAATCCTAACACTTTGCAGAAATGAGATATAAACTTGAACATAAACCACTAACAGTAACAAATATCTAATAAGCAACTGAATGTCACTCGGCATATACAATTATCACCTTTGAAATGTACCAAACAATTCCCAAAACCCGGAAACCCGTAAGTCACAAGCTACTAAGAAGTCTTAACTGTTCTATACAACATTTCTACAGAAAGAGGAAAAAATGAACATAGGGGGATAGAGGGGGACTCCAAGGATCTGTGGGCGCGGGCAGATGTACTCGAAGTCTCCAATAAGTAGCAACGACTGCAACTAGTGATGGGGCTGGTACGATGAACCTGGATCTGCATACGAGGAAAAATAAACATGTGCAGGAAAGGGCATGAGTACACCACAACGGTACCCAGTAAGTGCCAAGCCTAACCTCGGTCGAGTAGTGACTAGATCAGATCAGGGCCCTACTGGTATAAATATAATGAAATAAGGCAGAATGAATTATTACAGTAAAAGTAAATACAAAAATCTAACAGGAATAGAATCAATAAAAGACAACTCAGAACGCAGTGATAACAATAGGGGATCTCCTGAGATACCGTCTCGTAGTCCCAAACGTAAATGTGTAAGGAGGATCTCCCGGAATACCGTTCCGTAGTTCCAAAGTAAATATGCAGAGCAGGTGGATCTCCTGGAATACCGTTCCGTAGTCCCAAGGTAAATATGCAGTACAGAGGGATCTCCCGGAATACCGTTCCATAGTCCAAAGTAAATATGCAGCTCAACCAATAGAATTAACAGTTACAACAAGAAACCTACAGTTTAGACTAAGTTCAAGTCAAGGAAAGCAGGTAATTTCACTAAACATGCTGCACAGAGTTCAAATAGGTAGTTAAAACACGTAGGCATGCTATTCTAACTAAACATGATAGTTACATATGCTTGTGCAGTTCAAATAAAGGGAAACCGGTTATGACATAGTGAAAAATGGGGTTTTAAAACAAATATCCCGTGTACGTACTCGTCACCTCACGTACACGGCGCTCACATATCAAACAATTCCAAATCCTAAGAGGAGTTCCCCCACGTAAGGTTAGGCAAGCCACTTACCTCAAACCAAGCTCAATTCAATCCGTCACAATGCTCTTTCCACGAATATCCGATTCTGAATGGCCCAAATCTAGCCAAAACCAATTACCCGATTCTGAATGGCCCAAAGGCAAGAAATTGGAAACATTGCCCAAAAAGCCTCCCCGGGCCCACTTCTCGGAATCGGCTAAAAGTCATGAAATACGAATACCCATTCACTCATGAGTCTAACCATACCAAATTCACTCAAATCCAATACCAAAATCTCGATCAAAACCCCAAACTTTGGTCTAAGAACTCATCTCAATTCTTCCCAATTTTTCACCCCAAAACCGAAATTAAATGATAAAATTAATGATAGATTAGTGGGTTATAACCAAAATCAAGTTAAGAATCATTACCCAATTGATATCTCTGAAAATCCCTCAAAATCTCGTCCAAATCCGAGCTTCCTAACTCAAGTTTTGATAAAAATGGCTAACCCTCGATTTTGAAATATTTGTGTACTGCCCAGGTAATCCTTCTTCGCGAACGCGGCCATCTCCTTGCATTCGCGTAGAACAAAAATCCACTGATCGAAATTCCTCTTTCGCGAATGCGAGAGTCCTCTCGCGAACGCGTAGCTTCACCTGCCAGACCCTTCGCGAACGCGTTCTCCTCTACGCGAACGCGTAGAACAAATCTTTGGGGTCCCAGCTGTTCCATTTTTCCTCTATGCTAACGCGTCCTACTCCTCACGTTTGCGATACTTCTACTGGCCACACCTTTGCGAACGCGAGCTCTTCTTCGCGAACGCGAAGAGCAACCTTCTGCAATAAAAGCCAGAAAAATCTGCTATCTTTCCGAAGTCTAAAATGATCCGTTGAGCATCCGAAACACAATCGAGGCCCCTGGGACCTCAACCAAAGTTAACAACAAGTCCTAAAATACCATAAGATCTTAGTCGATCCCTCAAATCACATCAAATAACATTAAAATCACGAATCACCCTCCAATTCAAACTTAAAGAAACTTGTAACTTCCTAATTCGACAACCGATGCCGAAACCAACCAAACCACGTCCGATTGACCTCCAATTTTCACACAAGTCATATTCAACACTATAAACCTACTCCAACTTCCAGAATCAGAATCCGACCCCGATATCAAAAATTCCAATACTGGCTCAAAACTCTAAAAATTTGACTTTCGTCATTTCAAGCCTAAATGAGCTACGGATATCCAAAACACAATTCAGACACGCCCCTAAACCCAAAATCACTCAACGAAGCTAATAGAATTGATGTAATTCCATTCCGGAGTTGTCTTCACACAGTTCCGACTACGATGCCAATCTAAAGGCTTAAACCTCCATTTAGGGACTAAGTGTCCCAAACACTTCCAAAAACCAAAATGAAGCCTCCTGGCAAGTCACAATAGCAGAAAACAATACGGGGGTAGTAGTTAATAAGGGATCGGGGCTCTAACTCTCAAAACGACCGGCCGGGTCGTTACATCCTTCCCCTCTTAAAACAATCGTTCATCCTCTAACGAGTATAGAGACATACCTGAAGTGGTGAAAAGATGTGGATAATGGTTGCGCATATCCTACTTGATCTCCCAAGTTGCCTCCTCGACCGGCTGACCCCACCATTGAACCTTTACTGATGCAATGTGCTTTGACCTCAGCTTCCGAACCTGCCTGTCCAAAATAGCCACTGGCTCCTCAATATAGGATAGATCCTTGTCCAATTGGACTGAGCTGAAATCTAACACGTGAGACGGATCATCGTGATACCTCTGTAGCATCGAAACATGAAATACCGGATGAACTCCTGCTAGGCTGGGAGGTAAGGCAAGCTCATAAGCAACCTCCCCAACTCGCCGCAACATCTCAAAGGGGCCAATAAACCTTGGGCTTAACTTGCTACTCTTTTCGAACCTCATAATGCCCTTTATAGGTGAAACCCGAAGTAGGACCCTCTCTCCAACCATGAATGCAACATTGCGATCCTTCCGGTCCGCATAGCTCTTCTGTCTGGACTGGGCTGTGAAGTCTGTCCTAAATCACCTTCACCTTCTCCGAGGCATCCTGAACCAAGTCCGTACCCAATAATTTGGCCTCGCCCGGCTCGAACCAACCCACTGGGGACCGACACTGCCTACCATACAGAGCCTCATAAGGTGCCATCTGAATGCTGGACTGATAACTGTTGTTGTAGGCAAACTCCGCAAGTGGCAAGAACTGATCCCAAGGACCTCCAAACTCCATAACACACGCACGGAGCATATCCTCAAGAATCTAAATAGTGCGCTCGAACTGCCCGTCCGTCTGAGGGTGAAAAGTTATGCTCAACTCCACCTGAATACCCAACTCTTGTTGTACGACTCTCCAGAACCACAATGTAAACTAAGTGCCCCGGTCAGAGATGATAGATACCAGTACGCCATGAAGTTTGACAATCTCACGAATGTAAATTCAAGCCAGTTGCTCGGAAGAATAGGTAGTCATCACATGAATGAAATGAGCTGACTTGGTCAGCCTGTCCACAATCACCCAAACTGCATCAAACTTCTGCTGAGTCCATGGGAGTCCAACAACGAAGTCCATAGGAATTCTCTCTCATTTCCACTCTGGAATCTCTATCTTCTGAAGCAACCCACCCGGTCCTTGATGCTCATACTTTACCTGCTGGCAATTTAGACATCTAGCCACATACTCTACTATGTCCTTCTTCATCCCCCTCCACCAATAATGCTGCCTCAGGTCCTAATACATCTTTGCGGCACCCGGATTAATGGATTACCATGAGCTGTGAGCCTCCTGGAGAATCAACTCATGCAAACCATCCACATTGGGCACACATAACCTGCCCTGCATTCTCAATGCACCATCTTCCCCAATAGTGACCTCCTTAGCATCACCGTGTTGGATCGTGTCCTTAAGGACAAGCAGATGGGGGTCATCATACTGACGCTCCCTGATACGATCATAAAGAGAAGACCGAGAGACCACACAAGCCAATACTCGACTCGGCTCAGAAATATCTAATCTCACAAACTGGCTAGCTAAATCCTGAACATCCAATGCCATAGGCCTCTCTGATGCTGGTAGATATGCTAAACTCCCCAAACTCTCTGCCTGACAACGCAAAGTATCATCCACCACATTGGCCTTCCCAGGATGGTACAAAATGGTAATGTCATAATCCTTAAGCAGCTCTAACCACCTCCTCTGACACAAATTAAGATCTTTTTGCTTGAACAGATGCTACAAACTCTGGTGGTCAGTGTAGATCTTACAAGGAACACCGTACAAATAGTGCCTCCGAATCTTCAAGGCATGAACAATAGCTTCTAGCTCAAGGTCGTTGATAGGATAGTTCTTTTCATGCACCTTTAGCTGTCTGGACGCGTAGGCAATCACCCTACGGTCCTACATCAACACAGCGCCTAGGCCAACTCGCGACACATCACAATAAATTGTATAAGACCCCAAACCTGAAGGCAATACCAATACTGGGGTTGTAGTCAAAGCTGTCTTGAGCTTCTGAAAGCTCTCCTCACACTCCGCTGTCCACCTGAATGGAGCACCCTTCTGGATCATCCTGGTCATAGGTGGTGTAATAGAAGAAAATCCCTCAACAAACCGATGGTAATACCCTGCCAAATCAAGGAAGCTCCGGATCTCTGTCGCTGAGGACGGTCTGGGCCAACTCTGCACTGCTTCCACCTTCTTAGGATCCACCTTGATCCCCTCACTCGACACAATATGACCCAAGAATGCCACTGAATCTAACCAGAACTCACATTTTGAGAACTTTGCATACAACTTCTTTTCTCTCAAAGTCTGAAGCACTGTCTTCAAGTGCTGCTCATGATCCTCCCGAGTTCGTGAATACACTAGAATGTCATCAATGAATATGATGATGAAAAAATCAATATAGGGCCGGAACACACTGTGCATCAAGTGCATAAAGGCTGCTGAGGTATTGATCAGCCCAAATCACATCACAAGAAACTCGTAATGGCCATACCGAGCCCTGAAAATAGTCTTCGGGATATCTGGCTCCTGAATCTTCAACTGATGATAACCAGAACGCAAGTCAATCTTGGAAAATACTTTGGCACCCTGTAGCTAATCAAATAGGTCATAAATACGAGGTAAGGGATACCTGTTCTTCACTGTGACTTTGTTCAACTGGCGATAATCAATACACATACGCATAGAACCATCCTTTTTCTTCACAAACAAGACAGGAGCAGCCCAAGGTGACATGCTGGGGCGAATGAAGCCCTTATCAAGCAACTCCTACAACTGCTCCTTCAACTCCTTCAACTTAGGAGGAGACATACGGGATGGAGGAATAGAGATGGGCTGAGTGCCCGGCAATAAATCGATACCGAAATCAATATCTCTGTCGGGCGGCATGCCCGGAAGATCAATTGGAAATACATCTGGGAAACCCCTCACTACTGGAACTGACTCAACTATAGGGGTATCAATATTGACATCTCTCACATAATCTAAATACGCGTCGCACTTTAATAAATGAAATAACTCTGCGGGGATTATACTCTAAGGTACCTCTCCACTTTAATCGCGGTAAGACCTGCATAGCCAGCATCACGGTCTTAGCGTGACAATCAAGAATAGCATAATGGGGCGACAACCAGTCCATGCACAAGATAACATCATCATCTACTATACTGGGCAATAATAAGTCGGCTCTGGTCTCAAAACCACTAAGAGTAATCAAAAATGATCGATACGTGCGATCCACAATAAGAGAATCTCCCACAGGAGTAGACACATAAATAGGGGAACTCAAAGAATCCCGAGATAGGCCCAAATGTGGGGCAAAATAAGAGGACACATATGAATACGTAGAGCCTGGGTCAAATAATACCGACGCATCTCTATGACAGACTGGAACAATACCTGTAATGATAGAGTCGGAAGCAACTGCCTCTGTATGAGCCAGAAGAGCATAATACCTGGCCTGGCCTCCCCCTCTAGGGCGACCTCGACCTCTCCGACCTCCACCTCGAGCTGGCTGAGCAGGTGGGGCGGTAGCTGGTGCTGGAATCATGGCCTGAGGACCCGGTGGAGCATGTGGTGGCTGAGAAATCTTTAGAGGTGCAACCCTCCTAAGTCTGGGGCAATCCCTCACCATATGGTAGGTGTCTCCACACTCAAAAAACCCCTCAGAGGGCATGGCTGCTGTGACTTACTCGGGCCAGGTTTGCTGGACTGGCCGCTAAAAGCACCTCAAGCAGGAGGCACACTAGATACTGACGGTGCATAATAAGGCTCCTTGGGCCTAGAAGGAGCTGGAACACCACTGGCGGCTGGAAGAGCTGAATAAAGGGGGCGACTCACATAAACCCTACCATGGTGAGCTACTGGGGCAGGAGCTCCAGAATAAGAACCAGTCTCTCGAGACCTCTTGGCCTCTCTCTCCTCTCGATCTCGGGAAAGCATGCCCTTTAATCTCCTAGCAATACTCACAACCTGCTGGTAAGGGATATCCATTTCCAACTCTCTGACCATACTTATCCTGATACTGGGGTGGAGTCCCTCAATAAATCGTCGAACCCTCTCTCGAACTGTGGCAACCAAGGCCGGTGCATGTCGGCCCAAATCACTGAAGCAGACTGCATACTCTGACACAGTCATAGCACCCTGGCACAACTGCTCAAACTCCGTGCGCCATGAGTCCCTGAGGCTTTGAGGGACATACTCTCTCAAAAAGATGTCTGAGAACTGAGTCCATGTAAGTGAAGCTGCCTCATCCAAACTACTCAACTCATAAGCACGCCACCACTGATAGGCTGCTCCTCTAAGCTAGAAAGTGGTAAAAGAAACCCCACTCGTCTCCGCTATGCCCATAGTATGGAGAATATGATGACACTCCTCCAGAAAACCCCGAGCATCATCTATAGACAATCCATTGAAGGTAGGTGGGTGGTACTTCTTGTACCTCTCATGCCTGCGCTGCTCCGCCTCAGAAGCGGTTGTTCTTGTCTCGTGCTGAACCAGAGCTATCGGCGGCATAAGATTGAACTCTAGGGCCTGAACAACATGGACCCTCTACTCAAGAGTATGGGCTATGGGAGTCTATGCCCCTCCCCTGACCTGAGATGTGGCGGGAGCTAACGGAATCAATCCAGCCTGAGCTAAGGTGCTGAACATGCTCATGAACTGGGCTAGAGTCTCCTGGAGGGCT
>AWOL01S0101339.1:0-10493 GCA_000715115.1 Nicotiana otophora
GAATTTCATATAAGAATTTTCAAATAAGCCTAACAGGCATGACTCCCTATTAGTACTATAGTAGAAATTAGATTGCTCCGAGTTTCGCCTATGAAAGGGTGTGATGAGGTTCGGGAAGAAGGGAAAGTTGAGCCCTAGGTATATTGGGCCTTTTGATATTCTTGAGAGAGTTGGAGAGGTGGCATACAAACTTAGACTACCACCTAGTTTCTCTGCGGTTCATCCGGTATTCCATGTTTCCATGCTTCGAAAATATCACGGCGATCCGTCTCATATGTTAGACTTCAGTTCGGTTCAGTTGGACAAGGATATATCTTATGTTGAGGAACCAGTGGCTATTTTAGATAGGTAGGTTCAAACGTTGAGGTCAAAGAATATTGCTTCCGTGAAGGTTTAGTGGAGGGGTAATCTGGTCGAAGAGGCAACTTGGGGGACCGAGCATGATATGCATAGCTGTTATCCACACTTATTCACCAACTTAGGTACTTTTTCTAACTCCATTCGAGGACGAACGTTTGTTTTAGAGGTGAAGAATGTGATGACCCAAAATGTTATCTTTAAAGTTAATAATTAATTCTGTATTCTAAGACCTGGAAAAGCACTATTTATCATTCCTCGACTTGCGTGCGCATTCCTTGAAATATTTCGAAAAGTTTTTATGTGAAAAATGGATTAAAATGTGAATTAGAGCTTTAAAACTCAACCGAGTTGACTTTGGTTAATATTTTATGCAAACGACCTTGGAATAGAATTTTAATGATTCCAACAGCTCCGTATGGTGATTTTGGACATAGGAGCGTGATCGGAATTTTATTTGGAAGTTCGTAGTGAAATTAGGCTTGAAATAGCTAAAATAGGAATTAAGTTTGGAAGTTTGACCGGGGAGTTGACTTTTTGATATCGGGGTCGAAATCCAGTTCTGAAAATATTCACAGATCTGTTATGTCATTTATGACTTATGTGCAAAATTTGAGGTCAATCGGACTTGATTTGATAGGTTTCGACATCGAATGTAGAAGTTGGAAATTCTTAAGTTTCATTAAGCTTGAATTGGGGTGTGATTTGTGATTTTAGCGTTGTTTGGCGTGATTTGAGGATTCAAATAAGTTCGTATGATATTTTAGGACTTGTTGGTGTATTGGGTTGAGGTGCTGAGGGCCTCGGGTGAGTTTCGGATGGTTAACGGATCAAAAGTGGGACTTAGCTGATGCAAAAGCTGCTGCAGTATTTCTACTGGAAATGCTATCAAAATCGGACTGCCTGTCAAAATCGGCCTCTCTGTCGAAATCGGACTCCCTGTCGAAATCGAGCTCCCTATCAAAATCGGACTCCTTGTCAAAATCGGACTCCCTGTCAAAATCGGGCTCCCTGTCAAAATCGGGCTCCTTGTCGAAATCGGGCTCCCTAACAAATCGGGCTCCCTGACAGATCTGTAAGTTCTAAAAATAGGGGACTTCATCCCATTTGCCATTTTTGACAAATTGGAGCTTGAAGAGATACGATTTTGATATATGTTTCAAGGAAAAATATTGGGGTAAGTTATTCTAACTCGTATTTGGTCAATATATATGAATATATTATTATTTTCACCATTTAATTAGTGTTTTGAGATAGGAATTTGAGAAACGTTTAGAAATCTCATAGAAAGAAATTTTTGAGATTTCAATGTTGATCTGGAGTTGGATTTGAGTGAAACTGGTATGGTTTGACACGTAATTGAATGGTCGGATTTTATGAGTTTCGCCGGATTCCGAGATGTGGGCCCCACGGGCGATTTTTGAGCTAATTTCGGATTTTATTGAAAAATATAGTATTTTCTTATGAAATTGATTCCTATAATTTTTGTTGGCTGTATCGAATTAATTATGACTAGATACGAGTCGATCGGAGTCGGAAAATCGAGGAAAAAATATAATACTTGGTTATATTGGAGCAAGTCGAGGTAAGTGACTTGTCTAACTTTGTGTGGGGAAAATTCCCCCTAGGATTGAAAATTGTAATGTGTGGGATGTTGTAACGACCCGGCCGGTCGTTTTGAGAGTTAGAACCCCGAACCCCTATTAGCTGCTTTCCCCATATCTATTTCTGCTATTGTGACTTGCCGGGATGATTGGTTTTGAGTTTCGGAGTATTTTGGGACACTTAGTCCCTAAATGAGAGCTTAAGCCTTAGGATTTGGACCGTAGTCGGAACTATGTGAAGATGATTCTAGAATGGAATTCCGTTGATTCCGTTAGCTCCGTTAGGTGATTTTGTGTTTAGGGGCGTGTCTGGATTGTGTTTTGGAGGCCCGTAGCTCATTCAGGCTTGAAATGGCGAAAGCCGAATTTTTGGAGTTTTGGGACGGTAGTGGAAGTTTTTATATCGGGATCGTTTTTTGATTCCAAAAGTTGGAGTAGGTCTGTAATATTGATTATGACTTATGCTCACAATTTGAGGTCAATCAGACGTAATTTGATAGGTTTCGGCATCAGTTGTGGAATTTTAAAGTTTCAAGTTCTTTAAGTTTGAATTGGAGGGTGATTCGTGATTTTAGCATTGTTTCATGTGATTTGAGAGCTCGACTAAGTTCGTATGGTGTTTTAGGATTGGTTGGTATGTTTGGTCGACATCCCGGGGGCCTCGGGTGAGTTTTGGACGCCCAACGGATCGATTTTTGGACTTAGGAGGTTGTTGATGTTTTCTAGTGTCTGAGTTCTGGTTTCCTTATACGCGATCGCGTAGGCTTAGCTGGGCAGAGGATGTAATTGTTCTTCACGTTCGCGGACATAGGCATGCGAATGCGTAGTGATTTTAGGTGGTGCTTCGCGAACACAGAGACAAGGTCGCGATCGCGTAGGGTTAAGTGTACCAAAGATGGTCCACGCGCTTTGCTCATCGCGAACGCGTACGGATGTTCGCGATCACATGAGTAGGAGAGCCAGAGCATCGTGTTCACGTGGTGTGTTACGCAATCACGTAGAGTAATTTTTGGGGCAGCAAAGTTGTTCTTCGCGATCGCGAGGCTATTTCCGCGATCGCGCTTAAGGAATCGCCGGGCAATGTTAAAGTGTCCAAAAATGGGGGTTTTTCCATTTTACAAAAAACTTGAGATAGGGAGTTCGGATTTGGACGAGATTTTGAGGGATTTTCAGAGATATCGATTGGGTAATGATTCTTAAATCCTTTATGGTTAAATCCCACTAATCTATCATTAGTTTCCTCTTTAATTTCGGATTTTTGGTGTTGAAATTGGGAAAATTTTGGAAGAACTTCTTCAACAAAGATTTCGAGTTTTGAAGGGGTTTTGTGGTCGGATATTTAGTAAATTTGATATGGTTAGACTCGTGAGTGAATGTTCTTTCGTATTTCATGACCTTAACCCGATTTCGAGACGTGGGTCCCACGGGCGAGTTTTGAGTTAATTTCGGAATTTTCGTTAAAATGTTGATTTTGTTAATTAGAAGAGTCTATTATTGTTGTATTTATGATATGTAATTGCTTTTGGCTAGATTTGGGCCATTCAGAGCCGGATATTTGTGGCAAGAACGTGATATCAAGTTTATTTGAGAGGTTCGAGGTAAGTGGCTTGCCTAACTTTGTGTTGGGGACTTTTCCCTTAAGATGTTTGATATTAATTGATGTGTGGGCGCCTGTACGTGAGGTGACGAGTACGTACATGGGCTATTATTGCAAAAATCCCGTTTTTCCTTTCTAAATCATAAACTGTTTTCCCTTATTAAATTGCACTAATACGTTTAAGTGTTTACCTTAGATTAGAGGAGCTTGCTTACGTGTTTTAACTTCTTATTTAACATTCTGTGCGCCATGCTTAGTTAAGTCCCTAATTTTCTTATCTGTGTTCAGTATAAACTGTATAACTCGATGCCATACCTGCCATTTCATCTTGCGTTGCATATTTAAATTGGGACTACAAACGTATTTCGGGAGATCCCCCTGTCTTGCATATTTATTTTGGGACTACGGACGTATTCTGGGAGATCCCCCAGCACTGCATATGTACTTTGGGACTACAGACGTATTCCGGAAGATCCCCCAGCACTGCATATTTACTTTGGGACTACAGACGTATTCCGGGAGATCCCCATGTACTGCATATTCATTGGAACTATGGGACGGTATCCCGGGATATTTCCCACTATGTTTACCTTGTTCTGAGCTGAGGGCTCCCTTAACAGTTAAATTTTCGAGAATTTCTTTAACTGTGTTACCGTAAATTTTTACTTATATCTTCTACGGTTTAATTTATTATATTTACTCCGGTAGGGCCTTGACCTGACCTCGTCACTACTCGACCGAGGTTAGGCTTCTTGCGTGAGTATGTTCCTCAAAGCCTCAAGGATGCTTGGCGCGCAGAGTTTAAGCAGTTGCGTCAGGGTGCTATGACTATGTCAGAGTATGCAGTCCGTTTTAGTGAGTTAGCTCGTCATGCACCGGCTCTGGTTGCTACATCCAGAGAGAGGGTTCATCCTTCATTTTTTACCAATTCGATTTAGAGCTCGGTGGGAGACGATTTCTCATGGGATTTTGAAGGAGAACTATTGGGTAACTAATTCTAACTCTATTTTGATCATAATACATTAATATATTATTNGGACGGTAGTGGAAGTTTTTATATCGGGATCGTTTTTTGATTCCAAAAGTTGGAGTAGGTCTGTAATATTGATTATGACTTATGCTCACAATTTGAGGTCAATCAGACGTAATTTGATAGGTTTCGGCATCAGTTGTGGAATTTTAAAGTTTCAAGTTCTTTAAGTTTGAATTGGAGGGTGATTCGTGATTTTAGCATTGTTTCATGTGATTTGAGAGCTCGACTAAGTTCGTATGGTGTTTTAGGATTGGTTGGTATGTTTGGTCGACATCCCGGGGGCCTCGGGTGAGTTTTGGACGCCCAACAGATCGATTTTTGGACTTAGGAGGTTGTTGATGTTTTCTAGTGTCTGATTTCTGGTTTCCTTATACGCGATCGCGTAGGCTTAGCTGGGCAGAGGATGTAATTGTTCTTCACGTTCGCGGACATAGGCATGCGAATGCGTAGTGATTTTAGGTGGTGCTTCGCGAACACAGAGACAAGGTCGCGATCGCGTAGGGTTAAGTGTACCAAAGATGGTCCACGCGCTTTGCTCATCGCGAACGCGTACGGATGTTCGCGATCACATGAGTAGGAGAGCCAGAGCATCGTGTTCACGTGGTGTGTTACGCAATCACGTAGAGTAATTTTTGGGGCAGCAAAGTTGTTCTTCGCGATCGCGAGGCTATTTCCGCGATCGCGCTTAAGGAATCGCCGGGCAATGTTAAAGTGTCCAAAAATGGGGGTTTTTCCATTTTACAAAAAACTTGAGATAGGGAGTTCGGATTTGGACGAGATTTTGAGGGATTTTCAGAGATATCGATTGGGTAATGATTCTTAAATCCTTTATGGTTAAATCCCACTAATCTATCATTAGTTTCCTCTTTAATTTCGGATTTTTGGTGTTGAAATTGGGAAAATTTTGGAAGAACTTCTTCAACAAAGATTTCGAGTTTTGAAGGGGTTTTGTGGTCGGATATTTAGTAAATTTGATATGGTTAGACTCGTGAGTGAATGTTCTTTCGTATTTCATGACCTTAACCCGATTTCGAGACGTGGGTCCCACGGGCGAGTTTTGAGTTAATTTCGGAATTTTCGTTAAAATGTTGATTTNATATTTCATGACCTTTACCCGATTCCGAGACGTGGGTCCCACGGGCGAGTTTTGAGTTAATTTCGGAATTTTCGTTAAAATGTTGATTTTGTTAATTAGAAGAGTCTATTATTGTTGTATTTATGATATGTAATTGCTTTTGGCTAGATTTGGGCCATTCAGAGCCGGATATTTGTGGCAAGAACGTGATATCAAGTTTATTTGAGAGGTTCGAGGTAAGTGGCTTGCCTAACTTTGTGTTGGGGACTTTTCCCTTAAGATGTTTGATATTAATTGATGTGTGGGCGCCTGTACGTGAGGTGACGAGTACGTACATGGGCTATTATTGCAAAAATCCCGTTTTTCCTTTCTAAATCATAAACTGTTTTCCCTTATTAAATTGCACTAATACGTTTAAGTGTTTACCTTAGATTAGAGGAGCTTGCTTACGTGTTTTAACTTCTTATTTAACATTCTGTGCGCCATGCTTAGTTAAGTCCCTAATTTTCTTATCTGTGTTCAGTATAAACTGTATAACTCGATGCCATACCTGCCATTTCATCTTGCGTTGCATATTTAAATTGGGACTACAAACGTATTTCGGGAGATCCCCCTGTCTTGCATATTTATTTTGGGACTACGGACGTATTCTGGGAGATCCCCCAGCACTGCATATGTACTTTGGGACTACAGACGTATTCCGGAAGATCCCCCAGCACTGCATATTTACTTTGGGACTACAGACGTATTCCGGGAGATCCCCATGTACTGCATATTCATTGGAACTATGGGACGGTATCCCGGGATATTTCCCACTATGTTTACCTTGTTCTGAGCTGAGGGCTCCCTTAACAGTTAAATTTTCGAGAATTTCTTTAACTGTGTTACCGTAAATTTTTACTTATATCTTCTACGGTTTAATTTATTATATTTACTCCGGTAGGGCCTTGACCTGACCTCGTCACTACTCGACCGAGGTTAGGCTTCTTGTGTGAGTATGTTCCTCAAAGCCTCAAGGATGCTTGGCGCGCAGAGTTTAAGCAGTTGCGTCAGGGTGCTATGACTATGTCAGAGTATGCAGTCCGTTTTAGTGAGTTAGCTCGTCATGCACCGGCTCTGGTTGCTACATCCAGAGAGAGGGTTCATCCTTCATTTTTTACCAATTCGATTTAGAGCTCGGTGGGAGACGATTTCTCATGGGATTTTGAAGGAGAACTATTGGGTAACTAATTCTAACTCTATTTTGATCATAATACATTAATATATTATTTTTTTCCTCGTCTAAGTAAGGAAATTGAGGGTAGAAGTTTGGCAATGGGGGAAAAGGTTCCCCAATTGAAAATCTGAGATTTGAATGGATGTTCATAATTTGTAATTTTTACCCGATTCCGAGACGTGGGCCCGGGGAGACCTTTTGGGCGTTTTTCCTAATTTCACGCGTTAGCATCAAATTAATTAGCTAAATTAGTTACTTGTAGTTATATTTACGTTATGCAATTAATTTTAATAGATTTGGGCCATTTGGAGTCGGATACTCATGGCAAGAATGTGATATCGAGTTGATTTGAGTAGTTCGAGGTAAGTGGCTTGTCTAACCTTGTGTTGGGGACTTTTCCCTTAAGATGTTTGATATTAATTGATGTGTGGGCGCCATGTACGTGAGGTGACGAGTATGTACATGGGCTATTATTGCAAAAATCCCGCTTTTCCTTTCTAAATTATAAATTGTTTTCCCTTATTAAATTGCACTAATACGTTTAAGTGTTTGGCTTAGATTAGAGGAGCATGCTTACGTGTTTTAAATGCTTCTTTGACATTTTGTGCGCCATGCTTAGTTAAGTCCCTACTTTCCTTATCTGTGTTCAGTATAAACTGTATAACTCGATGCCATACCTGCCATTTCATCTTGCATTGCCTATTTAAATTGGGACTACGGACGTATTCCGGGAGATCCCCCTGTCTTGCATATTTATTTTGGGAGTACAGACGTATTCTGGGAGATCCCCCAGCACTGCATATTTACTTTGGCACTACGGACATATTCAGGGAGATCCGCATGTACTGCATATTCATTGGAACGTTGGGACGGTGTCCCAAGAGATTTTCCACTGTGTTTACCTTGTTCTGAGCCGATGGCTCCCTTAATTGTTAAATTTTCGATAATTTCTTTAACTGTGTTACCGTAAATGTTACTTATATCTTCTATGGTTTAATTTATTATATTTACTCCGGTAGGGCCTTGACCTTACCTTGTCACTACTCGGCCGAGGTTAGGCTTGGCACTTACTGTATACAATTGTGATGTACTTATGCCCTTCCTTGCACATTTTTTCGTGTGCAGATCCAGATACGAGCTATCAGCCTCCGGGTTAGTGCGTGTTGCTGATTTTAGGAGACTTCAAGGTACTACTGCTTGCGTCCGCAGATCTTCGGAGTCCCCTTCTACTCCCTCACCTAAAGACTTTCTTTATTATCTTTAGACTTTTGTATAGAGCTACATAGATTATAGCAACTTGTGACTTAGTGATATTCCGGGTCCTGGGAAATTATTTTTGTATATGCCGAGTGGTACTACTCTTGGATATTCACAATATGTTGTCGATCTTTAAAAATGTTGTGTTTTCTTTATACTTTTCATAATATTAGGCTTACCTAGTCATAACGACTAGGTGTCATCATGATACCTTACGGAGGGTTAATTTGGGTCGTGACAAAATGGTATCAAAGCTGTCTTGAGCTTCTGAAAGCTCTCCTCACACTCCTCGGTCCACCTAAAAGGAGCACCCTTCTGGGTCATCCTGGTCATAGGTACTGCAATGGATGAAAATCCCCCTACAAAGCGACGGTAATACCCCGCCAAACCAAGGAAATTGCGGATCTCCATAGCTGATAATGATCTAGGCCAACTCTGCGCTGCCTCAACCTTCTTCGGATCTACCTTGATCCCATCACAAGACACTATGTGGCCCAAGAATGCCACTGAATCAAGCAAGAATTCACACTTAGAAAGTTTTGCATACAATTTCTTCTCCCCCAAAGTCTGAAGCACGGTCCTCAGGTATTGCTCATGATCTTCCCGAGACCGGGAATATACCAGGATGTCGTCAATAAACACCTCAAAACCACTAAGAGCAATCAAACATGACCGATACACGCGGTCCAAAACAAGAGAATCTACCACATGAGTAGATACATAAATAGGGGAACTCAAAGAATCCCGAGATACGCCCAAATACGGGGAAAAATAAGAGGACACATAAGAATATGTAGAGCATGGGTAAAATAATACCGACGCATCTCTATGACAGACTGGAACAATACCTGTAATGACAGAATCAGAAGCAACTGCCTCTGTATGAGTAGGAAGTGCATAATATCTGGCCTGGCCTCCCCCTCTAGGGCGACCTCTACCTCCCCGACCTCCACCTCGAGCTGGCTGAACAGATGGGGTGGCAGCTGGTGCTGTAATCATAGCCTGAAGACCCGGTGGATTACTTCAGAGGTTAGAGATCCTAGAGTGGAAGTTGGAGTGGATCACCATGGACTTTGTATTTGGACTTCCACGGACTTTGTGAAAGTTCGATGCTATTTGGGTGATCGTGGATCGGCTGACCAAGTCAGCTCATTTTATTCCAGTGTTGACCACTTATTCTTCTGAGAGGTTGGCTGAGATTTATATCAAAGAGATTTTCCACCTTCATGGTATTTTAGTATCCATCATTTCAGAAAGAGGTACACAGTTCACATCACGGGTTTGGAGAGCCGTACAGCAGGAGTTGGGTACTAGGGTGGAGTTGAGCACAACCTTTCACCCTTAGACGGATAGGCAGTCCGAGCGCACGATTCAGATTCTTGAGGATATGCTCTGTGCCTGTGTGATAGAGTTCGGAGGGTCATGGGACCAATACTTGCCACTTACAGAGTTCACTCACAACAACAGTTACCAGTCCAGCATTCAGATGGCACCATATGAGGCTTTGTATGGTAGGCGGTACCGGTCCCAAGTGGGATGGTTTGAGCCGGGCAAAGCCCGATTGTTGGGTATAGATTTGGTCCAAGATGCCCTGGATAAGGTGAAGGTGATTCAGGAGAGACTTCGCATAGTCCAGTACAGGCAGAAGATTTATGCGGACTGGAAGGTTCGCGATGTGGCATTCATGGTTGGAGAGCGAGTCTTGCTCCGGGTTTCGCCTATGTAGGGCGTTATGAGGTTTGAAAAGAAGGGCAAGCTGAGACCAAGGTTCATTGGTCCATTTGAGGTGTTGCGTCGAGTTGGGGAGATTGCTTATGAGCTTGCCTTGCCTCCCAGTCTAGCAGGAGGTGACTTGGGAGACCGAGCAGGATATGCGCAGCCGTTATCCTTATCTTTTCACCACTTCAGGTATGTCTCTATGCTCGTTCGAGGACAAACGATTGTTTAAAGACGGGGAGGATATAACGACATGGCCGGTCATTTTGAGAGTTAGATCCCCAAACCCCTATTAACTACTTTTCCCATATCTATTTTTGCTATTGTGACTTGCTGGGATGAGAGCTTAAGCCTTAGGATTTGGACCATAGTCAGAACTATGTGAAGATGACTCCAAAATGGAAATTTGTCGGTTTCGTTAGCTCTGTTAGGTGATTTTGGGTTTAGGGGCATGNAAACGATTGTTTAAAGACGGGGAGGATATAACGACATGGCCGGTCATTTTGAGAGTTAGATCCCCAAACCCCTATTAACTACTTTTCCCATATCTATTTTTGCTATTGTGACTTGCTGGGATGAGAGCTTAAGCCTTAGGATTTGGACCATAGTCAGAACTATGTGAAGATGACTCCAAAATG
>AWOL01S0101341.1:0-13833 GCA_000715115.1 Nicotiana otophora
CACCCACCACAAGGATTTTGAATATTGAAGATGAGTGGAAAAGATGCTTATGGGAAAAGATGCAACCCACGGATCAATGGTAGTAACAGTGATAGGACCTTAGGATCTTTGCTTTTTTGAAGTCTTTTTTGGATGAGGATGAAGGAATATATCTAGATTGGTATAGTCGGTTTAATTTGAACCAGAGAAGGGCAGAAGGATGGAAGAATTTTTTTCTGTTTTTCCAAATCATATCTGATAGATTTTTTGCAAGTGGGATCCAGCATTCCATGTGTTAAGTTTTAAAAGGAGCCTCACACAAGTAGTATTTGATGTGTAAGTCACAAAAATAAAATAAAATGGAAGAGTAAATCTTCAAATATTTATTGATCTGGATAATAGTAGTCCTAATTAGCATGCTCTCGTTTCCTCCTTGGCTCTTCACTATGTAAAGCTACAATAGTAAATAGTTTTGTGGTTTTTACTTTTGTTTTTGTGTTCACTGCCATGGTCATGTTTTGCCTTCTCATGATCCAACTGCTGCTTGTTGATGATTACATCAAACTTCTGGTAATTGATTTAAGTTGAAAAGTTTTCTGTTATTTTCTCATTTACAGAAGGATTCCAAGGTTCAGACGCCCCACCCGCTACAGGCCATACTAGTGGATTTTAGTCCGGATTGCATGGCCTTCCCGAGGAAAGCATGGGTCTCCCGTAGGGAGAGACGCTTCTCCTTGTTACTCTCTTTGGTTTCCTTTGGGGAGTGCAAAGGATGTTATAGTTCAAATTTTCTGTACCATTTAAGTTAAAGGGGCTGACATAAGTTTCAGCTTTGTCGAACATGCTTTAGGTTTGTTGGGACACAGAAGTTGTTTCTATTACTGGCTTGCTCAGGTGACATGCCCCGGAGCGGCAAAAGGGAAAAACAAACGGACAAATATTTGTTGTAGGTGGTTATACTCTTTGAATTATGCCCCTGATTTGACGGGGGAACTAAGTGTGTTTTAAGTTTGACGGGCATATAGCTCCTCTACCAAAACCCCCTGGCACCCTTTCCCCATTTCTGCATGCATTATGATCTAAATTAGATAGCAAAAATGGAAGAAACTGAAGTATGCGTTTTAGTGTTCCAAAAGTTGAAATTTGCTGAGAAAATAATGGGTTTCGTTTTCATTGAGACTGCAAACGAGGTGCTTAATCTCTATAAACACTACAGACGGTGAGATTGATTAAAAAATTCCGTAAGTTTTCTTATGGCTGTATCCAGACACCTTAGAGCGTAACTGAACCATATGCAACCAGGGATGGAGTTATTCGATCCCTGGTTCATTATTTCCTGTGTTGCTTCCACCGTATACTTCATTATTTGCGTAAAAATTGCATGGGACGCCCTATTCGGTTGCTTCTTTTTAACTTACACCCGTTTTATTTTTTCGTTTGCATCCGTATCTACTTTTTTGTTAAAAGCGTTTTAGAAAGATGATTTTGCCCTTCTTTAATAAAAGACTATTGACAAAACTGTAGACTGTAGGACAAAACTTTATCATGTTTTGGTATGAACTAAATAACTTCAGCATGTATTAGAAAAAACTAATTAGAAAATTGCATACCGCAAGATAAACTTAAGCATGTTTAGTCTGAAGTTTTAGCAAATGAACTAAAAAACTTCAACTTGTTTAGATCGATGTTTCAGATACACTCATGACAAAACTGTAGACTGCATGACAAAACTTTAACATGTTTTGGTATGAAGTTTTAGCAAATGAACTAAATAACTTCAATATGCATTAGCAAAAATTCATTAGAAAATTACATACTGCAAGACAAAAACTTAAGCATTTTTTTAGTCTGAAGTTTTAGCAAATGAACTAAAAAACTTAAGCATGTTTAGTCTGAAATTTTAGCGAATGAACTAAATAATTTAAGCATGTTTAGTCTGAAGTTTTAGCAAATGAACTAAATAACTTCAGTATGCATTAGCAAAAACTCATTAGAAAATTACATATTGCAAGACTTTAAGCATGTTTAGTATGAAGTTTTAGCAAATGAACTAAATAACTTAAGCACGTTTAGTCTGAAGTTTTAGCAAATGAACTAAGTAATTTAAGCATGTTTAGTCTGAAATTTTAGCAAATGAACTAAAAAACTTAAGCATATTTTTGTATGAAGTTTTAGCAAATGAACTAAAAAACTTAAGCATGTTTAGTCTGAAGTTTTAGCAAATGAACTAAAAAACTTAAGCATGTCTATTCTGAAGTTTAGCAAATGAACTAAATAACTTCAGCATGTTTAGATTGAAGTTTCGGATAAAACTCATGACAAAACTGTAGACTGCAGGATAAATAACTTCAGCATGCATTAGCATGAAGTTCTAGCTTCAACATGAAACAACTTCATGCTACATTAGCATGGAGTTTTAGCTTCAAGGTGAAACAATTTCATGCAAGTGTGATTCTAAAGATGAATCTGGACAAGTTTATGATTTTTTGATAAAGCTGGAGAGGAGGAGATCTTTTTTTATGAATGAGGTTGCAGATCACGCGATTAATGCGTGATGCAGGTTTTCTATCTTTTGTCAAGGGTGTAATTATCATATTATTACGGATTTTTTGACAGCTGGCTACCAAATCAATAATTTTTACAAATAGGGTACATGTTAAAAAGTGACACAAATATAGAGTACGACTGCAAATCTCCCATTATTTACTAATAAATAAACCTCGATGTATGCATGTGATTCGTCATATTACAATATTCAAACCCAAAAAAAAGGAAATTTGGAAAAAAGAAATAGAAAAGTTAAGGGAGAATGACACGGTTACCCACAAAAATAAAATTATTTACCCTTGCCTGCCCATTTATTTTTCTACCCATCAAATTAATTACATTTCCTACCCATAGTAGTTTTTGGGAAGAATTTTCTCTTTTTTCTCCAATACTTTTTTATTTCTATGCTTTTTTGCCTTTTTTTTTTAAATTTCTTTTCTCCTTTTCTTTTTTCTCGTTTTCTTCTTATTTTTTCCTTTTTTCCTTTTCTAACTTCATTTAACTTATTTTTTATATTCTTTTTCTCTTCATAATCTAATTTCATTTAATGTTTTCAGTATTTTTTATTATTCTTTTTTTATACAATAAGAAAAAATAACTGATACAGTAAATATTTGTTCACCTTTCTTTTTAATATAACTAGTATAATATACCTTTTGTCTTTTTTTCTCATTTTTAAATTCAATTATTAAACTGAAAATTGAATATCACATTGACTGCTGTTGAGACCATAAATTACATAATCAGATTCTAAGAATCAACACGTGATTGTCATGCAAACCTTGATCTCCTTCCCTATAAATATCAATACACACTCGACCATTAGCAGTAACACAACCAGTTATAGAGCAAGAAAATATAATCTATGGCCACCAAATCTCCATATATACTAGTTCGAATAGAAATGATAATAAAATATTTAAAAATGCAATAAAAGTATAAGTAGCAAAACAGACTTCTAGTACCATATCATACAAATATGGTATACATGTATACCAACAGAGTATATGATTGCTCTAGAATATTGCTACAACTATCTGCGACTATACTATTGTACCAAAACATTAAAGAATGCAATAAAAGTATGAGAGAATTACATGCTCGCATTGCAAGCTAAATATTCGCAAAGCAGCTTGTTCATTCCGTATACTAACAGGGTATATAGTTGTATGGGATCGTTCCAACAATTGCCTATAACTATAAAAATTATTACATAATACACATAATCTATGTCCATCGGCACAAAAAAACTCCAGCACTGCAAATCATGTTCATATAAATAATTTCAGTATAGTAATCACTTAAAACTGCAACTAAAACAACCAAAAGAAATGCTCAAACTACCATATGATACCAATATGGCATATAACTATACCAACATGGTATACAACTTTACTGATTAAATTTTGGCAACTGTATGACTATACTACTATTACATAACTCACATGCATAAAGAGAAAAATAAAAAAAAAATAGTGTACCACATATTAATATAATAAAGCATTTCAAGATATTATACTATATTACTATTATTAAAAGAAAATCAAATAGTGTACCAATTAAATGCAGCTAATACAATCAAAAAATAATTCAACTAGCATATGATACCAATATAATATATAACTATACTAATAGGGTATATAGTTGTACGAGGTCATTCCAACAACTGCATATAACTATAAAAACTATTACATAATACACAAAATTTATGTCCATAGGTACAAGAAAATCCAACACAGCAAAACATGATCATATAAATCATTTCAGAATAGAATTCACTTAAAATGCAGCTAAAACAACCAAAAAATATTCCAATTACATATGATACCAATATGACATATAATTGTGATGACCCAAAATGTCATATTTAAATTTAATAAGTAATTTTATGTTCTAAGACCTCGAAAAGCACTAATTATCATTCCTCGACTTGCGTGCGTAGTCCGTAAAATTTTCCGGAAAGTTTTTATGTGAAAAATAGATTAAAATGTGAAATAGAGTCTTAAAACTCAATTGAGTTGACTTTGGTCAATATTTTTAACAAACGGACCCAGATCAGTTTTTTGATAGTTCCGGTAGCTCCGTATTGTGATTTAGGACTTGAATGTATGCCCAAAATTTAATTTGGAGGTCCCTAACTCAAGTTATGACCATTTAATGGAAACTAGTAATTTAAAGGCTAAAGATTTCCAAGTTTGACCGCGGGGTTGACTTTTTGATATCGAAGCCGGAATACGATTCTGGAAATTTGAATAGCTCCGTTATGTTATTTAGGACTTGTGTGCCAAAATTGAAGTCATTCCGGATTCATTTAATATGTTTTGGCACGAGATTTGCAAATGGAAAAGTTTAAAACTCAAAGTTCGAATCGAGGCGTGAATTACAATTTCGATGTTATTTGACGTGATTTTAGACCCTGAGTAAGTCCGTATTATGTTACGAGACTTGTTGGTATATTCGGACGGGGTCTCGAGTACCCCGAGTGTGATTTTAATCGAAATCGGAACAAGAATTGGACTTAAGCAAAAATCTGAAATTTGGCCTTCTGGTGTAATCACACCTGTAGATTTTTGACCGCATGTGCGAGCTCGCAGAAGCGAGCCTTCAATCGCAGATGCGCCAGGGCGTAGCTGGGCAAAAGTACGCAGGTGCAGAAACCTGCACGCACCCGCTCGTCTGCATAAGCGGACACAATAATCGCAGAAGTGGAGGTCAGCACAGGTGCGCAGTTTTCCTCCGCATGTGCGAGGCCTCGCCTGGCAGCCCCATTTCGCAGATGCGAGCTCGCATGTGCGAGCCCAGGCACCGCAGGTGCGAAAATGCCTGTGCAGTGTATATATCGAAGAGTCCGATAATAGTTTCATATTTTGGTCGTTTTGAGCTCGGTTAAGGTGAATATTTGGGCGATTTTCACGAGAAACATTGGGGTAAGTATTCCTTATCCTATATTGATTATATTTTATGATTCCATACTAGTTTATATCATTAATCCGTGAATTTATGAAAGAAAAATCAGATTTTTCTAAAATTTTCCAAAAACGAGAAATTTAGATTTGACGAACCATTTGATATCTGAATTGGATAATTTTTGTATGGTTAAACTCGTAGCGGAACGAGTGTTCGGATTTTGTGAGTTTTTTTGGAATTTGATACGTGGGTCCCAATGTCGAATATTTTAATGAATTTCAGATTTTTATTTAAAAAATTATTAAATTCATATGGAATTAATTCCTATGATTCGTATTGAGTATATTAAATTGTTTATGAATAGATTTGAAGCTTAGATAAATTTAAAAGAAAAAGTTGTGGTCGAGTAATTGATTGAAATTTGCAAAGCGAGATAAGTGTCGTGGTTAACCTTGACTTGAGGGAATAGGACCCTTAAATTATTTGTTATGTGAATTGCATGTGAACGACGTATAGGTGAGGTGACGAGTGTCTATACGTCGTCGAATTAATTGTTTGCATAATTATTTAAAAATCATAAATCATTTAAATCATGAATGAATTATTATATTAATTGTTTCACTCACAATTCCTTGTCAAATATTAATTCTTGAATTCCTGTAATNTCTTGTCAAATATTAATTCTTGAATTCATGTAATAATTGCTACGTGCTTATTTGAATTATGTGCATTAATTGCTACTTGACATCTAGTATATTAAATATTAAACTGCTTATTTTCTCCCTGATTTCCATAATAATTTGCTATTTGTCATTGTTTGTTTCATAATTAAATTATAATTAGTGTATGCTTGTTGTCTTATAATTTTATATTAATTATTGAATTTATTTGAAAGATTTCTTCTATAAGAATTGGTAAATGGATATATTGGAGGATCGGGTTGCACGCCGCAACAAAATTGATTGAAATTGATATATTGGAGGATCGGGTTGCACGCCGCAACAGACTTATTAAAAGTCAATATTTGGGGGATCGGATTGCACGCCGCAATAGACTTATTTAAAAGTCAATATATATACTTGATTAAAAATAATTATATGAGAGGATTGAAAATGAATTTATTATGGGAGCGGGTTGCATGCCGCAACAGAATTGAATATGAATATATTGTAAGAGCGGGTTGCACGCTGCAACGGAAATTGATGAAAATGATAATTGGTTATGACTGCTGGGTTGGCTTCAATTATTATAAATGAGATACCTGATTTATTTCTATCATTTGTTGTTGTTACTAATATTGCGTACAGGTTAATGTAAGTGACCTTCCTTAGCCTCGTCAGTCGTCACTACTTCGTCGAGGTTAGGCTCAGCACTTACCAGTACATGGGGTCGGTTGTACTGATACTACACTCTGCACCTCTTGTGCAGATTTCGGAGTTGGTCCCAGCGGCGTACCGTAGACTTGTTCGGATTTCAGCTACTAGAGGAGACTTGAGGTATAACTGCACGACGTCCGCAATTTCTGAAGTCCCCATCTACTTTACTTTAGCTGTGTGTTTATTTTCAGATAACTTTATTTTATTCAGACCCTTATTTGTATTATTCTAGAAGCTCGTGCACTTGTGACACCAATTTTGGGATGGTATTTAGACAACGTTATTTTTTTATGGATTATTCACTATATTTTAGACTTTACTTATGCATTTGTTCTTTGTTATTAATAAATTTAAAAAATATTTTAAAAAAAATAGATAATATTATTCTAACGTTGGCTTGCCTAGCAAGTGAAATGTTAGGCACCATCATGGTCCGAAGGTAGAAATTTCGGGTCGTGACAATAATTATACCAATAGGGTATATAGTTCAACTAATTAATTCCAGGCAACTATATATGACTATAATACTATTACATAATACACATGCATAAAGAGAAAAATCAAAAAATAGTGTAACGCATATTAATATAAGAATGTATTTCAAGATATTATACTATAATACTATTATATAAAACAAACACAGAAAGAAAATATCAAAATGATTACATAATACACATGCATAAAGGAAAATTAAAAAAATCCAAGATATTGTACTATTCTACTATTACTAAAAAACAATCAAATAGTGTACCAATTAAATGTAGCTAATACAACCAAAAAATATTCCAACTAACATATGATACCAGTATAGTATATATCTATACCAACATGGTATACAATTGTACGCAAAGAGTTTAATTTTTTTTTAAAATTCAATTATTAAACTAAAATAATATTAGTTGTCACATAATCTAATTAACTCAATGAGAGCTTATGCAATGAATAATAACTCCATGAATTTCATTAATTAATGTTAATAAATATTATTATTTATTTATTGAAAATGTGGACAACAATTGGACGAAAAATTAGGTCATATCACTCATACGCTATTTCAATTAAATTTTAAATTTAAACGTTCAAAATAATAATAATTTTTTTAGAGGATTTATCGTGACTAGGTAAAATATTCCTCATCATGTCTCCACATAGTAAAAGTGATTGTATATTTGCAAGTTAAATGAATATTGAGTTTGATAATTTTAATTATTACTTCTCAAAAGTTTGCTCTACGGTTTCAACTCAAAAATACCCAAAAACAAACTAAGAAGAGGACCTTAATTAGAAGAGGACAAATTCAACACGATGAGAGTGATGAAAAATATATGGGTCAAGGGGAAATGGGTAGTCGGGTAATTGAGTTAGATCGCATGGGTATAAAATGTAAATAGATTCAATGTAGGTAAAAATAGGTAATTATTTTAGTTTTTATAGGTAGTCTGCGTTAGTTCCTCAAAAGTTAATCTCAATTTTTCCCTGTTTCTGTCCATGGTTGTATTCGATGTGCATCTTACGTGCAACTCTAGTGTGTGTGTTAGTGGTGTCAAAATAAATAAAAAAATAATTATCTATTCATATTAACCACCAAAATATGGGTTGGAATGAATTTTCTAGAAATTGGTCAAATACGGATAAGATTCATATTGTCCACTTAAAATGGATACTTAATGGATAACCAATGTGTTTAATTTTTACATTTCAAATGATTCAAACGGGGAGTTCCTCAAATTAGAGAGGCCAGAAATTATCTCAAAAGTGATCACATTCAAGAAGTCATGAATTATATGAATATCCATATTATTCATATATTAACTAATTTTCTATCCATATTAAATATGAGCGAGTCGAATATTCACTACTAGCAAATTGTAAATTTACGACGGAATCGGTCGGAATTTTAAAAGAGAATATCAATTATATTTTTTTAAAAATATTTTCGACCAAATTGGTCGTAATTTTTGGCGCAAAAGCACGGGAAGTTATTTCCGACCGAATACGTCAGTTATTGAATTTTTAAAATTCGACTATTTGGCTCGTTTGACTTTAATAGCGAACAAATGGGTCGGTAGTTGTTTTTTTTTTTAAAAAAATATTTAATTATATTTTCGACCGAATCAGTCAGAATTCTTTTTTTAAACCCTACCCAACCCCGTTCCCTAAAAACAGAACACATTTTTTTCTTCCTCTTTCTCTCATCCTCCTCCTCTCTCCCTCTCGTCCTTCTTCACCATCC
Organism: Nicotiana otophora; assembly: GCA_000715115.1. Classification (NCBI taxonomy): domain Eukaryota; kingdom Viridiplantae; phylum Streptophyta; class Magnoliopsida; order Solanales; family Solanaceae; genus Nicotiana; species Nicotiana otophora. The sequence continues at coordinate 9,043 of AWOL01S0101341.1, forward strand.
TCCTTCTTCGAGGTAATGTATTTTCGCTCTCTCTCTCTCTCTCTCTCTCTCTCTCTCTCTCTCTCTCTCTCTCTCTCTCTCTCTCTCTCTCTCTCTCTCTCTCGTTTCCTCCTCCCTTCTCCCTCTCCCTCCTCTTCCCTTTTCCCCTTATTTTCTTAACTTTTTTTTTCGTTTTTTAGTAGTGGTTCTGCGGCGGCGGCTGAGGCATCTTTCTTCTCCGGTATTTTTTCCGGCGAGGTAAGTACTTCGTTGACATATATCTTATTTTCATTGTTACATTTGTAGTAATTTTAGTTGTTGTATGCTTATTGGATTTTCTATATATGAACATCCTAGCTAGTTGATACTATTTTAAAAGTTTTTAATGTACTTTTAGATATGTTAAAATTAAGAAATATTTATTTATAATTAAAACTTTTGAAACTTTAAAATGTTTATTAATTATATATGTTAACTTTAATGCAGGTTTTTGCCATCCTATCAGTCTACATATTTGGTTGTGGATTCTATGAAGCCATTTTATCATGACCGTGGAATTCTTGGAGACAGACACCGTACAACATCAGAGAGCAAATGTGGAATCAATTTAGGGTAAAAATAGATTACATTTATTTAATAACTATCGTCTTCATCTAATGTTACTTTTTTATATAGCAGACAAAGTGTACATGGAATCCTTAACATCAAAATAAAATAAATGCTATTTTCGAGAAGAAGGTTGCTAAGCGAATTAAAGATACTCTGTTCGTTGCTCGGAATGCTGATAAAATGACGGAGTGGTTAAGAGAAGATATTTGGAAGAAACTTCTTACGAAATGGAATACCGAAGAATGAAAAAAAAAGAAGAAGAGTGAACAAGCAAAGACAAACAGTGCCTCCAGTAAAGGTGGCTCGTTGCACACATGAGGTTCGATTAGTTTTGCGGCACACAAACTAAGATTAGTAATTACTTATAAATATTTTCTTAGATTTACATATAGAATTTTACGATTGTAATTTCTAACTCATACTTTTTGTTATGAAGGAAAAGGAAAGATGGCGAGATATGAGTCATGCTGAGGTCTTCGAGGAGACACATAAGAAAAAGAAGAGACGGTACAAGAGAACACTGGGTGGAGACACGTACGTCAGACACATATGTAAAATACTAACTTCATAATTGTAATAGATTAGGTGTATGATATTGGTTGATTGGTAAACTTGATTGTGAGAAACAAGTTTATGTTTTGATTTTAAACTTGAATGTCGGCTACTATTTGGATGTTTCTATGCCCAAAATTATTAGGTTTAATGGATTTTTTGGTTTAGATTGCGTTAATGGTTGGATTTGTTGGTTTAGATGTTATATTTGTTGATTGGTTGCTAGCGTTATTGTATTGTAATTGTTTGATAGATAGTGTAGCTCAAAATTAAGCAGAATTCTGCCCAATTTTACAAAACATTCCGACTGATTTCTGATGAAAACATTCAGACAGTTGCCCAGTTTTTTTCAAAAAAACACCCAGATTTCTGATCGATTCGGCCGGAAATGATAAAAAAAAATAAATTATTGATTGTTTTTAACAATTTTCAACGGATTCCGTCGGAAATTAAAGAAATTTTATTTTTTAATTATTAATTTTCTACTGAATCGGTCAGTAAATATTTATTTTTATTATTTAATTTTAAATAAGTATTTATTTTATTTAAATTATTACGACTGATTCGGCCGATAAAATTCCGACCATTTAGATCGGAAATTTGAAAATAATTTGGTCGTTTGACCTTTTGAACGTTGTGACTACTTTGGTCGGAAATTACCGACGAATTCGGTCGGAAATTATTTTTCGACCGACCAATTTTGGTCGGAAAGTACCGATTTTCGACCGTTTTGGCAGTCGGAATTTAACCTTTTTCTAATAGTGGTTTTATTCGTTTTTATATTATTTATTTTTGGCCCACCCATATCTGATCTGAACCGCTCATTTGTTTCCGTATTGTGTATACTTTCTAGGGAATTGACTAGTGCAGGGGCGTTCACTTGTCATTTACCCGATAGAATGGATTAGATTTTTCACTCAGAGCTCCCTCGTTCTGTCGAGATTCTAATTGCTCACTCCAAAGAAAAAGTAACCTTGATAAAAGCCATGACATGTCAGTTAATATAAGGTGATTTTTTAATCTAGAAGTAAATGAAATGAAGATTTCAACGACTTCTGATCTTAAAAAAAGGGTGTAAACTAGGGCTTTGCATAATTTGTTAAATGCCGAATTATCGTACCGAAATAAAAAATTTTGGTATTTGGTATTCGATATTTTGGTATTCGGTATGGTATTTGGTTTAAGTTTTAAAATATATTACTATTAGGTATCGTATTTGATATTTTAAAATAAAATACCGAAATACCGATACCGTACCAAAATATATATTATATTACACAATACGCATATTATTAATTATAACATAAATATAAAAATATAAAATTTACTTTACTTTATTCTCTAAGTTCATCAATTAACTTTAAGCAAGTAACAAGACTTTTCTAATGATCAAATTTATTCTTTTAGGTATAGTTTTCTCTTTCTGGGTTGATATTTGCTAGTTTTGGACAAAATTTTTGTCAACAAATATTTTTAATTTTGTACTTTTGAGTACTTTAATTTACAATATTGCAGTCTATGACTCGATTCACTAGTTAGTATTCAAACCGAATAAACCGAAACCAAAGGAGAAAAACCGAACCATACCGAATTTAATTAGGTACTGTATTGGTATTGCATTTTAAGAAACCGAATACCGAAAATACCAAACCAAAATATCTAATTACCGTACCGTACCGACCGACGAACACCCCTAGTGTAAATGTGCATTGCACTGCGGTAAAGCATCTCGTGTATACAAAAAGCAAGATAAAATAATTGGACTAGCCATGTTTGGTCGAGCTTATTTTTCTGGCCAAAAGTGATTTTTTTTTGTTTTGAAAAGTGATTTTTTCAAAGTTAAGTATTTTGCCCAACATTACAGCTAGGCAAGCCAACTAATAAATCAAACGTATATTGATTAAACTTTTAATCCAAAAAAATAATAAAATACCAATTTCTACCAATGTGTGTGCCAAGACCTGATGTCACAAGTGCATGAGCATCTAGTAGATTATACAAAATTCCAAATACTGTCTGAAATAAATAGACAAAATATAAATATAAGAAGGGACACTGGTAGTTGCAGAACGACTCGGAAAGGCAGCTCACCGCTATGCCTCGGGATGACGTGGATATGTGATGATAGGTCCTCCACTAGTACCTGTCTTTGATCCTGCACAAAAAGTGCATCAATTGTAGTATGAGTACGTAAACAACGTGTACCCAATAAGTATCAAGCATAATCTCGAAGTAGTAGAGACGAGATGGCCGACTTTGACACTCACTATGGGTCAATAATAATAATTGAAATAAAACTAGAATATTTAAATCAGCATGATTCACAGAATATACCAATAATTTATTTAACCAGCAGAAATAATTAAATTCCTTTAAAATGCAACAATTCTCAATATATATATTAAACCCTTCAATTTCAACAAAAATTACAATTTATCAAATAGCTTTACAAGCTGCAATTCAATTTCAATGAAGTTTTAATTTATCAAATAACTTTACAAGCTGCAATAAACCGTCAAAGTATCGTGTAATTATTATTATTATTAAGCACGATTTCTGCCGAGGTCGTACGACCCGATCTAGAGTTTCGTGTATACTGCCGAGAGACGTGCGGCACGATCCATAGATGCATCTATCATGCCGAGGCATTCGGCCCACTCCACAAGAAATGAGGACATTTTCTTATGTACCTCCGAAAAAAGAGTATATTTATTATAAGATCAATTCGAGAGGATGAACAATTTATCTTAACAATTAATTAATTTAAACAGAAAATCAAGCATATGAGACTTCCATCCTTTAATATCTCTATCTAACAATTCACAATATATTCATATATATCAATTAATATTAATTAATCAAGGAATACAATTTATACAAGTAATTCATGCTTTAAGTCCTACACTACCCGGACTTTAGCATTTATAGTAGCTACGCACGGATTCTCGTCACCTCGTGCGTACGTAGCCCCCGTAATTAGTAACAATTATTCAATTTAATCCCTATGGGTAATTTTCCCCTCACAAGATTAGACAAGAGACTTACGTCGTCTCAAAGTCCACTTTTCGATTATCGCATCGCATAAGATTCTCGATTCGATGCCGAAAAATCCGAAACTATCCAAAAGTTATATAAAATAATTAATATATGTTCAATAATTCGAAATTCATCTATGAAATAAATTACCCTATCCAAAATGGTAAAATTCCAAATATTCACCACGGGTCCACGTGCCCGGATTCCGAAAATTTTCGGATGGAAATTTTACCCATAATCTCAAAAACTCAAATATATAATTTCTATCCAATTCCATAACTATTTTCGTGGTTAAAATCCCATTGTTATAAAAATCTAGGTTTTTCATCTAAACCCTTGATTTCTAAGATTTATTAGTTATAATCTACCCATAATCTATGTATTTAACTCAAAGGGTGTAGAATTAACTTACCTCAAAGTGCTAGGTGAAAACCCTCTTCCAAAAGCTCCAAGAATCGCCTTAGAGATGAAAGCAAAGTGAGATAAATGGCCTAAGTCGCGCATTAAATGAGCTGGGCACAAGTCTGTGATGTCGCATTTGCGACACCAGGTTCACAAATGCGAAGCTTGGCCTTCAGCTACTGGGGTCGCAAATGCGACCAAAGAGTCGCAAAT
>AWOL01S0101345.1:0-25619 GCA_000715115.1 Nicotiana otophora
TTGTTTGTGGAGCAAGCACTTGGCCATGGTGGGAAGAGCATTAGGCAGCTGCTATTGCAGCTGATGGTCAATACACGGATCGGAACATATCCGTTATAAATACGGATAATCTTACGTTAATATTTACTATTAATAAATTAATTTGGTCCAAAACATTAATCAATCAATCATTTGACCAAATCCGGAGCCGGAGCCGAGCGAGCGACGACGACGACGGCGCGAGGCTTGCTTTCTTCTTAACTCTTTAAGAGCTACAAGAAGAGCAATTATATATATATACCCACAAAAAATCTTTTCCTCTTCCAATATGGGACAATGTCTCATTGTCAAGAGGGGAAAACTTAAAATTTTACTCAAAAATTTTATTTTTCCTCCATTTCTCATTCACCCTCATTTTAAGACTATTTCATCTTAAATAACAAAAACTTCAACAATAGATACACGCGCAACGCGCGTATATTGAAACTAGTACCCCTTATATTATAAATATCCTACACTATTATTCCCTATGAGGTCTATCTATAACTAACTATATTAAATTATAATTATTAAAAGATAAATTGAAACTATAAATAACGTTCTTTTATAATGAAAATCTAACACAAATGAAATTTCGTCAAATTAGAGAAAATAGAAATCTTAACATGAGTTAATTATTGTTTTATTCCAGCTTTAGTCCCTATGAAATTTGACTAATTGCATCTATTCTTTAATTAAACATAAAATGTGATTTTACTCTAATAATCAATAGAAGTTAGAAAGATAAAGGAAGGCTTGTGTTATACTTATATGCGACCAGAAAAAAGCGCAAAAGCAGGTCGCCTTTAGAGGGAGCGACCTGTACGAAAATATTTTGCAAAACCACCTGTATGTCCTCAACGTAACAATTTATTATTTACACTTTGAACCTTTAGTTTCTAGAATGATATATTGTAACCACCCGACCGTTCGTTTTGAGTATTACAATCATGTTCCACTATTTATGACTTAATTTATGCTCTACAATTATTGTATGACTTGCCGGGGTAATTGATCGGGTCCGGAAGGATTTCGGAGTGAAATGAGACACTTAGACTCATAATTAAAAACTTAAGTGGGAAAAGGTGACAGAATGTTGATTTATGTGTAAACGACCTCGGATTTGAATTCTGATGAATCCAATAGCACCGTATGATAATTTTGGACTTAGGAGCGTGTCCAAAAAATTATTTGGAGGTCCGTAGTGTAATTAGGCTTGAAATGGCGAAAGTTGAATTTTTGGAAAGTTTGACCGGGGGAAGGGGGGTGACTTTTTGATATCGGAGTCCGAATCTAGTTCTGAAAATTTTTATAGTACCGTTATGTCATTTATGACTTGTGTGCAAAATTTGAAGTCATTCCGGATTGATTTGATGTGTTTCGGCACAAGATATAGAATTTAAAAGTTCAAAGTTCATAGATTTTGATTTGAGGTGCGATTCGTTGTTTGATGTTGTTTGATATGATTTGAGACCTCGAGTAGGTCCGTGTTATGTTACAAAACTTGTTGGTATATTGGGACGAGGTCCCGAGTGACTCGGGTGAGTTTTAGACGAGGTTCGGAGCATTTTGGAAGTTTTGGCTAAGGTTGGAATTTTTCTGTTGCTAGTGTCTTCGCACCTGCGGAAATTGGCTCGCAGGTGCGATGATCGCAGAAGCGACAAAACAGTTGCAGAAGCGACAAAGCAGCCGCAGAAGCGGATGTCACAGATGCGACTATGCGACCGCAGATGCAAAAGTCCTAGGCAGAATGTTAAAAACAGAGGAGTCCGAGATTTTTGTCATTTCTAACATTTCCAACACGGGTTGAGGCGATGTTTGAGCGAGAAATCACGGAAAATCTTGAGGTAAGTCACTTGTGATCACTTTTACTTCATAATATTGAATTATCATCGAATAATCCGACTAGATTACGTATTTTTGAGGTGTAAATCGGGAATTTGGGCTTAGGGATTTAGAAATAAGATTTGATGATTTGGAAGTCGAGTTGATGTCGGAATTTGGTAAAATTTATATGGTTAGACTCGTGGTTGAACATGCGTTCATATTTTATAACTTTTATCGGGTTCCGAGACGTGGGTCCCACGGGCGATTTTTGAGTTAGATTTCGGATTTTGTTGGAAAATTAATATTTTTATATGGAATAAATTCCTAGGATTTGTATTGACTGAATCAAATTAATTGCGACTAGATACGAGGCTTTCAGAGGTAAATTTGCGAGGCAAAGGCATTTCAGAATAAAGAATTACACGGTTTGAGATAAGTAACATTTCTAAACTTGGTTCTGAGGGTATGAATCCCTGAATTTGGTGTTATATAAATTGTTTGGAGGTGACGCACACGATAGGTGATGAGCGTGTGGACGTGCACCATAGAAATTGTAACTTGAATAAATCCTGTGAAGTTGTCAAATTAAAGAATCATGTTATTATCTGAACATTTTTCCTGTAAATATGGAACGGGGCTGCCCGCCTGCAGCAGGCCTTATAGGCTTTATCATTATATGGATCGGGGTTGCCCGCCTGCAGCAGACCTTATAAGCTATATTATTATACGGATCGGGACTGCCCGCCTGCAGTAGTCCATAATAGCTTTATACCACGCTTGGATTGAAGGAGTCCCTCCGGAGTCTGTACATACCCCCAGTAAGCGTAGATGATTATATATATATATTCGGGATGGACTTCCCAGGGCATGGACTTGCCTTATTTATTTATATTGTGATGAATATTTCCTGGACATGGATCTTGTCTGTATCATTTACAAGTGGGAGTAAATTACCCCAGGACTGGATTGGCCTTACACGGTATTGATGGACTCACTGTCAGTCGATGTGAATATATATACGGGATGGAATATCCCTGGGCTGTATTAGCCATAAACAGTACCGAGTGACCGAATAATTTATGACCAGTAGTACATGAAGTCTTTCCACTGAGATGTCACATTTCTCATATCATGCAGTATTTATCTATTTTGCTTGTACTGAGTTTAACTGTGGAACTTGCAAGCATGCCTATATTTCTGTACCATTATTTATGTACTGAACTGTATCTGCGGAGCTCATCACTACTTTCAGCCCAGAGGTTAGTCTTATTACTTATTGAGTTGGTTGTACTTATACTACACTCTGCACCTCGTGTGCAGATTCTGGTACTTCCGGATACGGCGGTTACCAGATTTGAGGATTTATCTGCTGGAGACTATCAAGGTAGCTGCTTGGCGTCCGCAGACCTTGACTCCCTTTCCTTCCAGTTATTGTAATGTTCTATATTTTCAGACAATATTTTATCAGTCAGACCTTGTATTCATATTAGATGCTCATGTACTCAGTGACACCGGATTTTTGGGAGTGTTATATTTTTATTTGTGAGATTTCTGCCGCTGAATTTAATTATTATGTTTTTAAATTTAAAAGATATGGTGGTTTATTGAGATTGTCGGCTTGCCTAGTATTGAGATAGGCGCCATCATGACAGGTGAGATTTTGGGTGGTGACATATATATTCGTTTTAGTACGCGTTTGGACATAAAAATTATAATTTTGAAAAACAAGTAATATTTGGAGTTAAGTTAAAAAATGGTATTTAAAAATTGAAATTATGTTTGGACATGCATTTCACTTGAAAAAATGTTGCACTTTTTGTGAGTGGGGAAAAGAGTTTTTCTGGAAATTTTGAAAAAGTGGTCATTTAAGAAACTTATTTTCGAATTTTTTAAAAAAACTTGCAAAATTTCATGGGCAAACATTTTTTTTATGGACAAATGTGGCTTTAGTACTTTGAGACTATTAGACTACTAACATTAGATCCTCTCACTGATGGAATGGAACAAGCAACGTTTTGTTTCAGATATTTATTCCCAGAACTCTTTTTGACAAGTGTTATTTGTAGCATGTAGGTTATAAACTATTTGAGATAATTTCAGAGACGTTTCCTTACATTTTACTCCATCACACTGATCTCCTTTGTGGTTTACGATATTATGCTTACCTGTGAGGTAATATCGTAATAAGGGAAGTAAGCGTAATATCGTAAACGATAACGGAGAACATGTGATGAAATGAAACGTGAGGGGAGATCTCTAAAATTATCTCAAACTATTTTGAAAGGAAAAAAATTGTGTAATTTCTACTTCAAATTAATGCATTTAATGAATCGGTAATAATTAATGTAAAATTTAAAGTAACGTTCTTCATTTGCATAGTTGGAAATTAGAGCTAATACAATAACAAAATCGAAATATATTGAAACCGAAGCAATTATACATTTAAAAGGTCTAAATCAAATTAGAAACAGTAACGCAAGAATGCAAATGATAAGTGAGTTCAATTTCTAAGATTCTCGACATTGAATTTATTATACTGTTAAAATTATGGGTTCAAATTTAATATTTATTAAAATTTAATAGATTTATATATATTAATTATACTATGTATCAAAAGTTATGTGTTCAATTGTGACACTAGAATTTTAACCACTAAACTGCTTCTTGCGACTCTTCATCATGAGATGATATAACCCAATTTAAAAACTTGTATATCCTTTTGTTGGTTAACAAAATTAATTCCAAGAAATTATACGATCCAAAATTATAGGATGAATGACGAACGAGATGTATAGCAAGCAACAAACACTTGTGTTTTTGTCCAAAACAGCGCTACAAGAGCTCTCAGCCCTTTGAATATTTCTACAACACACACTTTTGCCCTCTTTCCTTCTCCTGCTTTTTCCTAACTTTGCTTCCTTTTCATTGTTTGCAGAAGCTAATTCCATTGTTCGCCGCTTATCCAAATGGTATGTTGCATGCATTTAATTTCTTTTCTATTGTAGAGATATATTTTGTTCTTGTTTTTTCTTCTTTTTTTTCAGTTTTCTGTATTTTCTCGTCATGCACGGACATTTTGAACATATAAATGAAAGGCAAATGTCTTAGAAAAAAACATGAGAACAAAATATCTCATTGAAATGCGTAGTAATTTGTACTGTATCTTGTTGTAAGACTGATAACACTTAATATAATTTCTTGAAAGGGATTACTATAAATTATTTGTTCATATTCCTCTCAATATAATTAAAGCTCAATCCCTCACATATTCAAATTATTTATAAGGTACATATGGGTAACTATTTACCTGAAAATAGGTGGGTAATGAGAAAAGCAGAGGAGGTTAGCTGCTACAGGTCCTATGCCTAGTGTTTGTCTCAAAATTACGTTTTTTCTTGATTTCCTTTTATCGGATGTCCGGTACCGATTTAGGGCCTGACTAATTCTGGTTTGCGCTGGAAAGTACCAAATGTGAATCTATTGGAGACTCGAACTCGAGACTTACCACGTTGCCATAACATTTGATGGTTCTTAATATCCCTTTTTAAAACTAATCGATCAACCGTGTTTTTTCGTTGCATGTGTGTGCATGTAACTGTGTGATATATTTGAAAAATAGGCGAATTCGGCATCAGGGATAGCAGTGAGTGATGAGTGCAAGCTGAAATTCATGGAGTTGAAAGCAAAAAGAAACTACAGATACATAGTGTTCAAGATTGAGGGTCAGCAAGTTGTTGTTGACAAGGTTGGCGAACAAGGAGAGACTCATCAAGATTTTGCCAACAGCTTGCCTTCCAATGAATGCCGCTATGCTGTTTTTGACTATGATTTCACTACTGATGAAAATGTCCAGAAAAGCAAGATCTTCTTCGTTGCTTGGTACGTCCTACTATTTTTTTTACAATCGCAATATACAGAATTTTACATGACTCAACATGTTATAATAGGTTATTGTTACTCTGTTTTGCACGTTTGATAGAATATCTAGTTACTTGTTGTTGAGAAATGGACCTCAAGTTGGCCATCATATCATGGAATTTTGCACTATTCGATTTCGGACAGCAGTTGCGCCTAAGCTAAAGTAGAATTATTTTTTATCTTTATTTCTTTTTCCGTATGATTTGCAAAGCGCTTACCAAAATTCTAGTTTCTGTTGAACTCTAATAACATTTACCAGCCAAAAAAGTAATACTTTGGACATTAATTGATGGCCTATTTTCAAGTTTGTGTGTATCATCCTTTAATGAATCTTTGATTTTCAATTTATCTTAGGAACAGTGTTCAAGGCATGTAATTTCACATAGTGTTGCATTATACGAATCTAACTTCCTCATAAGTATGCATGCTAAGTTGCTAACATAGAATGTTGCATTCCACTTCCACGAATCTTTTTGCTGGCTGTGGTTTATGATTATGTTGCTCGGATCCTCCAAAAATTAGCCGCATCGGTGATCGGATTCTCTAATAATGCATAACTTTTAGAGGATCCGACACATACCTGACGGCATTTTTGGAGGAATCTGAGCAACATAATTTAATGGTCATTGGCTACATTTTAGATGTGAGCCTTGGAGCGATGGTAAAGTTGGTCTTCGTGTGACCTATAGGTCACGGGATCGAGCCGTGGAAGCAGACACTAATACTTGCATTAGGATAGGCGGTCTGTTGTGGCCATTCCCCCAAAACATGTGTGAACGCAGGATGCCTTGTGCATAGTCTGCTTTTTTGGTTACATTTTAGATGGGGCTAAAAGCTTCTATGATAAGAAGTTTATTTAATATTGAAAGATATACTTTGAGCCATTATTCATGTGACTTGATAAAACTGCTGCGTGGGATGTAGGTCACCAGAAACAGCAAGGGTAAGAAGTAAGATGCTGTATGCAAGTTCCAAAGATAGATTCAGGAGAGAATTTGATGGTGTCCAAGTTGAGTTGCAAGCTACTGATCCAAGTGAAATGAGCTTGGATACCTTCATTGGCAGAGCTCGCTGATCGAAATTTGTCTTTAATTTCCCCTCTACATATACTGTCGGGCCTTTTTATTCAGTCACTACTACAAGCATATGCTATATGCCCTTTCTAATGGGGGGGGTTTGTGGAATTTTTTGTTCGTTTATACGTTCTTGTCTAAGACGTTCAGTATATTTTTTCTTTGTGATTTTTGTCTGTAATATACTATAAACACGATCATGTGTGGCAAAGTGATGGGATCCTAATTTCTAATTATATTCAATTCAATTCTCGTTCCTGTTTTGCTCTTTCCTTTCCCCTTGTTCATTTGATCGTCGTTTTTGCATGCTGTCAAATATTTAAGTCTAGAAAATGTAATCCAGAAAAGGATTTCCATTAGATTATTAAGCTAATGACCCCCTTTTTTTCACCTTGATCCTGTTTTGGAAGATATCAAGTATCCACGATTAGAAGATCAAAAGTCCTTTTACATTGTCAAGAAAATAGTGCCAAGTCCAGGACTTGACTAAACCAAGTTCAGGTTATTTAGGTTTGATCCTAATCATAAGAAAGTTTCTTTCTTGATTAAGTAAAGAATTTGGAAACCAGGGAGGAGAGTATTAGTTTCTTTTAAAAATTCCAATCCAACATATTTTATCTGCTGTGTATTGCAGAAGGAGATACAGTATTTATATACAGATCGAAAAGCAAACCTATGATTGTTATATCAAAATCAAATAAACAGAAGGTTGATTTAATGAACTTACTGGAACTTTTCTCAACTCCACTTAATCCTTAAAACTCGGATTAAGAGAACTAATTTTATAAATTTATCAAATATACTGAGGAATGTTTCTTTTGCAATTTTCTCTCGGACTAGGGAATACTTCATAGAAGGATCAATATAGTTCCAGATGCTTCACTATAGAAATTTAATCCAATGTTTAGTAATCCTTCAACTAAATGAAAGTTGATTGCACAATATCTATGGAAGTGGAACAAATGAGCATTTTTCTATATAGATTGACATGATAAAGAACAATAATTTTCTGCCAGATATATCTCATGGAAACTGATACACAGTAATTCAAAAGTGTCTTCTTTTCTCACTTGTGAATTTAGGCAAAATTGAAAGAAAGATAGCTTAAGCAAATACTACGTCCCTGATGTGGAAAGTTTCAAACACTTTGAGTTTCTTCCCACTGTTCAACTTGCTTTGTGAGATTCTCTTTTCTCTCGAGAAAATCTTGGAGATCCACAGGGCTCCAGGGAGGGGGCATGCTACATGGTTTTGAAGATGAAGCATAATTAACCCTGGAATGTACCCTAAACTTCTTTCTTATTCCTTTCGTCGAGCAAATCAATGTGTCTGAGCATACTTCAACTGCTTCTCTAGGCACAGTGGGTCGATACTGCAAAAGCTTGGCATATTCGGACAAGAGATGAAACATGTAGTCGTAAATGTACTTTATTTGTAGCTCCTCATGTACAAATTTGCTCCCTGATTTTCCAATTTCTTGTGCCTGTTGAGGGTCATTGGTGCTCAAACATTAAATTTATAAAACGATTAAGGTAGCAGAAGATTAATTAGCATTGTCATATACATAGAATGTTACCTTTTCTGCATTCTTATTTCCCCAGTCTACTGCAAACTTGATGGATTTGCATTTGTCATTCTCATTTATTGGCCAGTAATGGATTGTTGGCAGCAAACTCCTTGTGAAGAAATCATAATAGTGGGGATTTATGAGAAGAGCCACAGAATCACAGGCTAGAATGTACTTTTGACTCACTGACCATGCAAGCCCTTCAACATAAATCTTGTATCTGTCTCATCTCAATTCCAAGAAAAAATTGGTCAAACAAAAATGATTAAAGAACAATTAAGAGGTTAGAAGATACGAAAGATTCAGAGAAAAAGGTCTAGTTTGAAGGTATTCTGAGATTGACTGCATACCTATGAGTGCACTGTGTAGCTAAATCTGAAGTTTTATAGCCTTGTCTTCGTTCACGAGCCCATTGCTGAAAAGGGCTAATATCAGCATATCAAAAATTGCAAATTATGAAATGATGTTTAAATTTTCAGCATTGTGAACCTAAAGTTTGCGAAGTAAGACTTGTCTCCATGGAAACAACTTCTTGCTGAAATGCAGGGTAAGATTGCGCAATAGACCCAATGTAGTCTGGTCCTTCCCTGGACCCCGCACTTAGCACATCTTTGTGCACGGGGCAACCCTTTTATTGTGAACCTAGTGTTTGCATCTATTAAGGGATCCCACAGCACCTAAGTGTGAAGAAACTGAAGGTTGAGACTTACCATGTCATAAATTCGCGCGTTCCATTCCTGATTCTTAGAGACATTGCACTTCAAAAGGTCACGTCTTGATTGGCTTAATAATACATTCCCTTTCCAATAAGCATAAGGCTCCCTTTCTGTCCACTTAATCATCTCATTGCTTTGCTGCAAATCTTTTTTCAAGATATCCCATGGCTTTATGTTGAGTTCTGGCCTGCAGTAGTACCAAAATAAAGAACCATTTCTAATACAACCACCCAAAATGCTACTAGTAAATATTTCAACTTAACATTGGCTTGAACTTGAAAAGATAAGAATGTTTACCAACCCCAAAAGGACCAATCAGGGAAAACAATGTCAAAACTCGAGTCATTTCCACNCATGTGTGTGCATGTAACTGTGTGATATATTTGAAAAATAGGCGAATTCGGCATCAGGGATAGCAGTGAGTGATGAGTGCAAGCTGAAATTCATGGAGTTGAAAGCAAAAAGAAACTACAGATACATAGTGTTCAAGATTGAGGGTCAGCAAGTTGTTGTTGACAAGGTTGGCGAACAAGGAGAGACTCATCAAGATTTTGCCAACAGCTTGCCTTCCAATGAATGCCGCTATGCTGTTTTTGACTATGATTTCACTACTGATGAAAATGTCCAGAAAAGCAAGATCTTCTTCGTTGCTTGGTACGTCCTACTATTTTTTTTACAATCGCAATATACAGAATTTTACATGACTCAACATGTTATAATAGGTTATTGTTACTCTGTTTTGCACGTTTGATAGAATATCTAGTTACTTGTTGTTGAGAAATGGACCTCAAGTTGGCCATCATATCATGGAATTTTGCACTATTCGATTTCGGACAGCAGTTGCGCCTAAGCTAAAGTAGAATTATTTTTTATCTTTATTTCTTTTTCCGTATGATTTGCAAAGCGCTTACCAAAATTCTAGTTTCTGTTGAACTCTAATAACATTTACCAGCCAAAAAAGTAATACTTTGGACATTAATTGATGGCCTATTTTCAAGTTTGTGTGTATCATCCTTTAATGAATCTTTGATTTTCAATTTATCTTAGGAACAGTGTTCAAGGCATGTAATTTCACATAGTGTTGCATTATACGAATCTAACTTCCTCATAAGTATGCATGCTAAGTTGCTAACATAGAATGTTGCATTCCACTTCCACGAATCTTTTTGCTGGCTGTGGTTTATGATTATGTTGCTCGGATCCTCCAAAAATTAGCCGCATCGGTGATCGGATTCTCTAATAATGCATAACTTTTAGAGGATCCGACACATACCTGACGGCATTTTTGGAGGAATCTGAGCAACATAATTTAATGGTCATTGGCTACATTTTAGATGTGAGCCTTGGAGCGATGGTAAAGTTGGTCTTCGTGTGACCTATAGGTCACGGGATCGAGCCGTGGAAGCAGACACTAATACTTGCATTAGGATAGGCGGTCTGTTGTGGCCATTCCCCCAAAACATGTGTGAACGCAGGATGCCTTGTGCATAGTCTGCTTTTTTGGTTACATTTTAGATGGGGCTAAAAGCTTCTATGATAAGAAGTTTATTTAATATTGAAAGATATACTTTGAGCCATTATTCATGTGACTTGATAAAACTGCTGCGTGGGATGTAGGTCACCAGAAACAGCAAGGGTAAGAAGTAAGATGCTGTATGCAAGTTCCAAAGATAGATTCAGGAGAGAATTTGATGGTGTCCNGAGCCATTATTCATGTGACTTGATAAAACTGCTGTGGGATGTAGGTCACCAGAAACAGCAAGAGTAAGAAGTAAGATGCTGTATGCAAGTTCCAAAGATAGATTCAGGAGAGAATTTGATGGTGTCCAAGTTGAGTTGCAAGCTACTGATCCAAGTGAAATGAGCTTGGATACCTTCATTGGCAGAGCTCGCTGATCGAAATTTGTCTTTAATTTCCCCTCTACATATACTGTCGGGCCTTTTTATTCAGTCACTACTACAAGCATATGCTATATGCCCTTTCTAATGGGGGGGGTTTGTGGAATTTTTTGTTCGTTTATACGTTCTTGTCTAAGACGTTCAGTATATTTTTTCTTTGTGATTTTTGTCTGTAATATACTATAAACACGATCATGTGTGGCAAAGTGATGGGATCCTAATTTCTAATTATATTCAATTCAATTCTCGTTCCTGTTTTGCTCTTTCCTTTCCCCTTGTTCATTTGATCGTCGTTTTTGCATGCTGTCAAATATTTAAGTCTAGAAAATGTAATCCAGAAAAGGATTTCCATTAGATTATTAAGCTAATGACCCCCTTTTTTTCACCTTGATCCTGTTTTGGAAGATATCAAGTATCCACGATTAGAAGATCAAAAGTCCTTTTACATTGTCAAGAAAATAGTGCCAAGTCCAGGACTTGACTAAACCAAGTTCAGGTTATTTAGGTTTGATCCTAATCATAAGAAAGTTTCTTTCTTGATTAAGTAAAGAATTTGGAAACCAGGGAGGAGAGTATTAGTTTCTTTTAAAAATTCCAATCCAACATATTTTATCTGCTGTGTATTGCAGAAGGAGATACAGTATTTATATACAGATCGAAAAGCAAACCTATGATTGTTATATCAAAATCAAATAAACAGAAGGTTGATTTAATGAACTTACTGGAACTTTTCTCAACTCCACTTAATCCTTAAAACTCGGATTAAGAGAACTAATTTTATAAATTTATCAAATATACTGAGGAATGTTTCTTTTGCAATTTTCTCTCGGACTAGGGAATACTTCATAGAAGGATCAATATAGTTCCAGATGCTTCACTATAGAAATTTAATCCAATGTTTAGTAATCCTTCAACTAAATGAAAGTTGATTGCACAATATCTATGGAAGTGGAACAAATGAGCATTTTTCTATATAGATTGACATGATAAAGAACAATAATTTTCTGCCAGATATATCTCATGGAAACTGATATACAGTAATTCAAAAGTGTCTTCTTTTCTCACTTGTGAATTTAGGCAAAATTGAAAGAAAGATAGCTTAAGCAAATACTACGTCCCTGATGTGGAAAGTTTCAAACACTTTGAGTTTCTTCCCACTGTTCAACTTGCTTTGTGAGATTCTCTTTTCTCTCGAGAAAATCTTGGAGATCCACAGGGCTCCAGGGAGGGGGCATGCTACATGGTTTTGAAGATGAAGCATAATTAACCCTGGAATGTACCCTAAACTTCTTTCTTATTCCTTTCGTCGAGCAAATCAATGTGTCTGAGCATACTTCAACTGCTTCTCTAGGCACAGTGGGTCGATACTGCAAAAGCTTGGCATATTCGGACAAGAGATGAAACATGTAGTCGTAAATGTACTTTATTTGTAGCTCCTCATGTACAAATTTGCTCCCTGATTTTCCAATTTCTTGTGCCTGTTGAGGGTCATTGGTGCTCAAACATTAAATTTATAAAACGATTAAGGTAGCAGAAGATTAATTAGCATTGTCATATACATAGAATGTTACCTTTTCTGCATTCTTATTTCCCCAGTCTACTGCAAACTTGATGGATTTGCATTTGTCATTCTCATTTATTGGCCAGTAATGGATTGTTGGCAGCAAACTCCTTGTGAAGAAATCATAATAGTGGGGATTTATGAGAAGAGCCACAGAATCACAGGCTAGAATGTACTTTTGACTCACTGACCATGCAAGCCCTTCAACATAAATCTTGTATCTGTCTCATCTCAATTCCAAGAAAAAATTGGTCAAACAAAAATGATTAAAGAACAATTAAGAGGTTAGAAGATACGAAAGATTCAGAGAAAAAGGTCTAGTTTGAAGGTATTCTGAGATTGACTGCATACCTATGAGTGCACTGTGTAGCTAAATCTGAAGTTTTATAGCCTTGTCTTCGTTCACGAGCCCATTGCTGAAAAGGGCTAATATCAGCATATCAAAAATTGCAAATTATGAAATGATGTTTAAATTTTCAGCATTGTGAACCTAAAGTTTGCGAAGTAAGACTTGTCTCCATGGAAACAACTTCTTGCTGAAATGCAGGGTAAGATTGCGCAATAGACCCAATGTAGTCTGGTCCTTCCCTGGACCCCGCACTTAGCACATCTTTGTGCACGGGGCAACCCTTTTATTGTGAACCTAGTGTTTGCATCTATTAAGGGATCCCACAGCACCTAAGTGTGAAGAAACTGAAGGTTGAGACTTACCATGTCATAAATTCGCGCGTTCCATTCCTGATTCTTAGAGACATTGCACTTCAAAAGGTCACGTCTTGATTGGCTTAATAATACATTCCCTTTCCAATAAGCATAAGGCTCCCTTTCTGTCCACTTAATCATCTCATTGCTTTGCTGCAAATCTTTTTTCAAGATATCCCATGGCTTTATGTTGAGTTCTGGCCTGCAGTAGTACCAAAATAAAGAACCATTTCTAATACAACCACCCAAAATGCTACTAGTAAATATTTCAACTTAACATTGGCTTGAACTTGAAAAGATAAGAATGTTTACCAACCCCAAAAGGACCAATCAGGGAAAACAATGTCAAAACTCGAGTCATTTCCACAGTAATGAAACAATGGTGGTGGAACTGAATCCTTTGATTTTCCATAATCACTTTTTTGTGTCACTGGTTGATCGCCACATTCGAAAACAAAATCTAAATCCGGTAGCATGCCAGGGTAAAAACTAAGAAGTTGCAATACCCCCCACAATGTGACCATGTCCCTTTTTTGGAAAGTTGGTTTATACTTCTCAAAATACACTCTTCCATTTACTACGACTATTCTAAAATGGGCTACTTCTCGAGCTCTTTCTACCATTTTTTGCGTTATCCCTGTGTCCTTCCATGGCCTTAAATCTTCATGAATCCATCGAAAGTATTCAGGGCATGACTCGGATGATGAACTGAATTTAGGTTTGTTTGGTGAAGTTCGTGGACACTTTATTGAGCAAGAAACTTCAGGGAAAAGATCAACTTTATTCTTCTGCAAAGAATCTGTATGGAGAGACTAAAAAAGAAAAATGTCGCTATACATGAGAAAAAGATTAATATCGCATATCATCACTGAATTTTATCATGTAATAAAGTCAGAAAACTATTTTTTGTATAAATTGTTTAGAAAGTCCAATGTCAGATTATGACAATAACAACAACTAGGCTTCAGTCCCAAACAAAGTTGGGGTCGGATTATGACACTTGAGCAAACATTTTAGAAAAGTTGTTAGAGAGACAGAGCAAGCATGTACTTACAATGTCGTTCCATTCAATTGTTAGTGCTACAATAGTAATAGATATAAGAATAAGAAAGAATCCAATAGTGCTTTTAATCCAAGAAGTCCTGCGCTGCCTTTCAATCATTCCAAACGCTGAAATCCGCATGGAAATTTACAGCACTTTAGCTATGTTTCTTCAATTCCCTTTTAGAATACCAAACTATATTTAAGCCTTAATCTCATCTTTAATTACTAAAGAAAATAACAACTAAGTAGTGCTTTTCACTAGTGAAAGAGATTGAAAGCTGAGATTTGTTGCTTTTCCTGATAAAATTGGTTCAAGAAGAAATTAATGGTTGGTTGAGATTTATTAAACTTGTAACCTCTAGGGTGGAAAACTTCATGAATGGTTGCGAAGTTTTGGCATTTGAAGCCATGTGCTGAAACTTGATTTCTTTAAATTTAAGTGTATTGTTTGCTCCATAAGAAGAGCAAAATTTGGTGGACAATAAGTGGCTCCAAAATATTTATGATTAGTAAAAAAGTAAGGATTTACTTAATTGTGGATCTTTCGGAATTCATAGAAATAGGGAATTTTAATTGTGGATCTTTCGGAATTCATAGAAATAGGGAATTTCTTTTGCAAAGTCTTTTTTTACCCCTTAATGCGAGTAAATATTCATACTTATTTTTTTCTTATTTAAAGGTTGTGTTCCATAACTTTAGACTGATTTAAATATATTTGAAATAATTTCCAAAGGTCTCCAATAGGTCTATCGTAATCTCCTGTGTAAACTTAGTATAAAATTATATGAATTAAAATCTAAGATGAAATGATTATTTTAAGTAACCAAACTCCCATGTAACTTTTAACGCACCTCCTAAGATATCCTTTTTAATCTGTATCTCAATAATATTTTTTCTTAAATTAGTTCAGTCGTTTCCCATGCATCTTTCAAGGTCCACGTTTTAACCAACAACATGTAAAAGTTAGCAATAGGAAAAGATAATACAACAACAACAACAACCCAGTATAATCCTACTAGTGGGGTCTGGGGAGGGTAGTGTGTACGCAGACCTTACCCTTACCCTGGGATAGAGAGGCTGTTTCCAAATGACCCTCGGCATCCTTCCCTCCAAGAACTCCCCACCTTGCTCTTGGGGTGACTCGAACTCACAACCTCTTGGTTGGAAGTGGAGGGTGCTTACCATCAGAGCAACCCACCTTGTCTAGGAAAAGATAATAATAAGAAATAAAAGAGAGAATCATGTAAAGATAGTCTAAGAAAACACCCACACACATAGAGTTGTAAAAGCTACTAAACTCTATTTGGAAGTCCATATATTATGCATTAAGATGAGAGGTTGAAGAAGGTCTAAATAACAATACATTAAGGTATTTTCTAATACAAGTGCATTCAGTATACATTAGCAAAGGAAAGAAATTAAGTTGCAAAAATTAAAAAGGTCCTATTGCTTCTTTTATTTTTCTTTTAAATTTTGTTTATTATATTGGGGGAGGTGCGGGGTCAAGGAGAAGGAGATGCTACGCAGTAACGGAATCTGAACCCTCTACCTCAACTGTGGAAGGCACGGAGTTCACCAAGTGAGATAACGCTCGACCTCGCCCTATTGCTTCTTGTTCCAGTATTCATCCTCCCAAGCCTCCACTTGTTGTGTGGCTTTTATCTTTTGTTCAACAAAAGATTTAATTTCTTGAGGTTCATAAGGTGGAGGAAGAGTGCATGGATTTGTGTAACTAGGAGTTTTTTCTAAGCCTTCTTCCATGAACTTTTTCCAAATACCTTCTGAAGTGCATGCCAATGATTCTGAACATATTTCAACTGCATTTGCTGTAACTTTTGGTTCAAACTTGAGCAACTTTGCATATTCATTCAGCAAATGGAACATGTAATCAAACACATATTCCATCTTCATATCTTCGTGAATAAAATTACTTCCTGCCTTCCCTATTGCCTCTGCCTGTCAAGATATTCAAAACAAAAAATTGTCAAATTAAAGAATGAATCATTAATAACTGAGTTTAAGTTTTATCAAATGACGGTGTAAAAAATACTACATACAAAAAGTGACATTAACCACCAGACTAAATCATATTTAATTTGTCGATGTAAATCCGCAAGTAATTGTACCTTGTCAGTGTTATTGTTACCCCATTGAACAGCAAACTTGAGGGACCGACATTTATCATTATCTCTAATGGGCCAATAATGTTGCTGAGGAATCATCCCTCTCGTGAAGAAATCATGGTAACGAGGTTTTATATACAATGTTGGAGAATCGCAGGCCAAAATGTATTTTTCACTCACTGACCATGCCCATCCTTCTACATATATTTTATATCTGCAGTCAACCCAACAAAATTTTCAACTTCCAATCTACACCCAAAAAGAATGTATTTTTTTTAATTTATGGAGGGGGGAGGAGACTTGGCTATACCTATGGGTGCATTGATTTCCAACATTTGATTCCTTGAACCCCTTTTTGGATTGATCGTTCCAGTCCTGAGGATTTGTCATTAAACAATAAAGTATATGTTACTATGGTCTAGGTATCAGTATTCAACTAATGAAAATACAATTTCTTAGGAAAAAAAAAAGGAAAACAATATTATAGATGATAATCAATTGTAATTAAACTGATTTTAGATAAGACCTTTTATTTTTCATTTAAAAACAAAAAGAAAGAGGGAATATAAAAATTATAAATGTGAAGAAAATAATGGCAGTACACACCTGGACGTATAAGAGAGTATCAAAGTTTTGTTTGTCAGTAATATTACACTTCATTAGATCTTTTCTGATAGGAGAAACATGGGGGTTTCCCTTCCAATAAGCAAAGGGTACCCTATCCTTCCATTTGGTTATTTCGTTACCTTGTTTTATGTCCTTAGTCACACTTCTCCATGGCTTTATATTTGTCTCTGCCCTACAAAATTTAATAAGCAAAAATAATCATGTTTAAAGTCTTTGTGTCCAATTTTTATTTAGTAACGTCGAAAGTGAATTTTTCTTGACAGAAATATACACAACTCATAAAAGTCAACATTTTCTTGTATGAGTTTTATACTCCAAATATCTTTGTGCATTCATGATCAAAGTCATATAAATAATTAGAAGACTTCAACCAATATTTCAATCTTTATGTCAATGATGATACTATAATGTCTTGTTCCTCTAACAAGAACATAATCATTTTATGAAATCGGGGTATTGGGTTATGTAGAATTGGCCTTCCCCTAAGGATCTGTATAATTGAGTTTCGTAAAAGAAATTGAAAGGAGGATCAACCAGGTAGCATTCCTCAATATTGACAGAGCACCCCTTAGAATTAGGAGTAAATTGCAGCAGCTTGTGTTCTAGAGTTTTATACTTGTTTTTTTGTGATTTTTGATTTGGTCAGCTAGCAGAATTAGCTAGGCTGCGGATATGTATTATTCTTGGTAGTTAATAAAAGTTCATAGTTACCAAATAAAAAAAGGAGGAAATCTGTGGCTATTTAAAAAAAGGCAAAACATAATCATTTCCACAAAAAAAAAAGGAGACATTTTACACAATATGAAGAGGTTACTGCGTAAAATCTTGAACAGCACATCGCATTTGAATATAAAAGAAAATTGAAGAGCAAATCTTTAAGATGTGAAAATTATCAGTTTGCAAAGGTTTATGAAATAATTGTATGTTGGTAACTAAAGTAGTTCGGTGAAAAAGTAGGGCAAAATACAAAATTAACTAATTCTATTCGCTAACCAAAAAATATATAAAATATGTATATTTTTGTATTATAATACACATATATACAAAAAAATATATATAATTTTTTGGCTATTATTTTTTAAACGACGACTAAAAGTGTACGTTTTCCATAAAAGTACTCCGTCACTTTAGCCAAAAAGAAAATTGTCCCAGAATATTTGTTATTTTAGAAAACAAAAAATGCATTAGTTGTTTTTCTAATTCCACCCCTACTACTCCCAGTCAAGGCACCATATTCAGTAGTTACTCATTTAAGTAAGATGTAATGGTAATTTAGCCAAATAAACCTCACAATTAGTGAAATATATATTAAATAATTCACTTAATGGGTGTGTCAAAACTTTAAACGACAGAAAATAAAAAAGTAGCAAGGTAATTACCAGCCCCAAAATGACCAATCTGGGAAGACAATATCCAAACTATGCCAATCTGAACAATAGCGGAACAACAGCGGAGGACCGGAGTTAGGTTGCCGGTAGTCCTTTGATCGGATGACCGGCCGGTCATCGGTGTCAAACATGATCTCCAAATTAGGCAATTTTCCAGGATACCACCTTAGGAGTTGTATAATCCCATACATAGTGTACAAATGTCTAGTCTGAATAAATCTCTTTGTATTGTATTTCTCAACATAAATTTTTCCATCCAATATTATTAATCTGAAATGTGCATGTCTTTTGGCTTTCTCCACCATTTCCCTAGTGATTCCTGTCTCCTTCCAAGGCTTTAAATCTTCATAAATCCATCTAAAATACTCAGGGCATGTTGAGTTATTAGGGTTTAAGGGTTTATAAGATTTAAGATAGTTTCTGGGACATGTATTGGACTGATTCCATGCACCACAATCCAAAGGAAATTCAAGAATTTGGGGCTGGATTATTGGGCCTTCTACTTTTTGATAGGAATGACCAGTATATTTTGCCTGTATAAATTTAAAGAAATTATAATTAACCAAACTCAGTGGAAATTTTAAATCAGCTTTTATTTAAGGAGTAGTACTGATTAAGAAGAATCAAAAGACAGAAATCAAAAATACTGTCATGCATTTATTTTCATAAACAAATACCATATAAATATCCCGTGCAAATACAGGTAATTACATCTGATTGAGCTGGGATGAGTTGCGATGGGGATGGATTTTCTTTTTAGAAAATACNAGTTTTTACAGGTAATTACATCTGATTGAGCTGGGATGAGTTGCGATGGGGATGGATTTTCTTTTTAGAAAATAATATTAATAATGAGGAGGGAAGAAATGAAGAAATTTTTTGTTACATTTGAACCTATACGGAGTGGCAACCAGTTCTCTTTGACAAAGCTTAATTTAAAAGATCCCTAATTTAAAACTTCAAATGAGAAGGGGGAAAAATGGTACTAATGAAATTCATGAAATCGCGGTTCATTCCAACAAAAGATAATGCACCTTATATCTATTTTTATATTTTCTAACTACGTATGAAAAGTCAATTTTTCTCTTTGATGGTAATTTTCTCAAATGTATAATTTTCAAATATTGTAGTACTAATGTTTTTTAGTGTAATTTCTAGATACGGTGATTTTATCTTTAACCATCATTTAAAAGAAATAAAATAAAGAAATATGAATTGAGCGATAGTTCACCGGGATAAAGTAGTAATTAATAAGGATGCAGACCTAGCATATCTAACTTTAGTAATATTTGATTTATTTGTATACACTGTTATCTTCCCTTATTGTAAGATATTCCATGCATATCACATCCTAACCCAAGTATAATTGTACTTGTATAAATATCATACTTCATATTAATAATAAATAAACCAAGTCTTTCAATAACAAATTCATCTACTAAATAGAGGTGCAGAGATTTTTTTAAAAAATATACAAGCATAGTTGACTGAACTATTTGATTACATGTCTTTTAACGCCATTTATGTTTATGCATTAAAATGACATTAAGGCAAAAAAAACAAACAAGAGCATATACACAGTGAAATAGTCGCGATATATATACATATATATATATATATAGTGGGAGATGTCATATTGACTTACAAGATCAAACCATCCAGCCAAGGACGAGATAGAAACTGCAAGTAGAAAGAAGAAAAGCAGCAATGAAGTTGTTAAGGTTGCTGTAGCTTTCTTCATGAGATATCTCCATTTTGCTCCCACCACTGAATTTTTTTGGAAAGCTG
Source organism: Nicotiana otophora (assembly GCA_000715115.1). NCBI lineage: Eukaryota > Viridiplantae > Streptophyta > Magnoliopsida > Solanales > Solanaceae > Nicotiana > Nicotiana otophora. The sequence continues at coordinate 20,252 of AWOL01S0101345.1, forward strand.
GCCTTAGCCAGAAATCATTCATCAATTTCTCATTCCTCTCTTTCATGATTTCAACTATATATATATATATATATATATTGCTATAAACACCTACTTATAAGTTATCAGAATAGACATTAAGAGACCTGAAGATTTTCTTCTGCTTCTTTTCCTCCAAAAAGATTCAAGAAAACATCAGTTTTCACAAACCATATAAGATAGAATACGATAGAAATTAGTTCTCTTTTTTATGTTTTTGGGTGAAGGATAGTGTTGTGGTTAGAGGGAAAGAGCTATTTGTTTCACAAAGGACTGTGTATTAATACAAGTAACTTACCAAATTGATGGTTTTAAGGAGGAAAGTCTGGAATCAAGAAAAATAATTAATGAAAACAAAGTACTAAGTAATAGTCTTGGTTGCATTGTCACATGTGTTACGGGGTTTCTGAGTTGAAACTGATCATGGAAAAGCCTTGTGGAGCTACTATATATCTTCGTATTCAAGTGTTGAACAATACACTAAATAACACACATTTAATTAAGACCCGGAATTTTCTGCTTCCTTTGCCGTTTAATGTAAGTTAGTCTTCAATTTAAAAAGAAAATTCCATGCCAAACTTCAAAGAAAATAAGTGTTAGCTAGCTAGGGGGTGCTAATAGGACAGATCTTGATTGAGAAGTATATGTCCAAGTCTGACTCAGTCCAAGTCTTGGCTATGCACCTTATTCTCAAGGAAAAGTATGTAACTTTTGTGCAAACTTAATTTATAGCGATGGTGTCTGACCCAATTTATGTGTGCTTTAAATTATTTCTTATTACCATTCAACATAAGTAGTGGTGAAGTAGCCCATCAAAACTTAGGCAAATAAAAAATACAATTAATCTACACTATTTTTTGTCTCGAACTAGCATCCCATAATTCTTACCCACTTCTCTTATTTATTAGTCCTTACCTTCCCTGATTATGGGGCCTAAAGGACCGATAACAACAGTAAGTACTAATTAATGTTGACAAATTTAGATGCTCTTGTTCTTATATTAGAACCATACATTTAATTAGAAGTCCGAGAACCATCAAACACGTACGATAAGGTTATTAATTAAACAAGGTTCACCATACTGAAATTGTTTTCTTTTTCCCTTTTGTGGGATGGGGGTGGGGTCTGTACTCGGGGACCAATTTTCTAGCATTTGTTAGAAAAACGGACCTAATTCTACTTACCTAGAGTCAACATCTAACTTAGACAGAGTGATCTAAATTAGATTGCAGCTTAATCATGTCATTTATAAACAAGCTGCCACAAATAATTAATCATAGTAACCTCAAGAGAGGCAGAGTCAGAAATTGAAATTTACGTATTCAGAATTCTGGTTATTTTAAATTATTGGGTTCTAAATTAATAATTTATGCATATTCAATAGATCTTTTAAGACAAATATAAGATTTTGATCAAAACTGTTAGATTCGGCTGAACCCATCAAATTAACTCTATATAGCTAGCTCCCCCGCGCTCAAAGGAGGGTGGAGGGGTGAATATTGTATATCCTAGCTCTTTTAAAAGCTATGTAATTATTTGATGACCATGAATATCTTGTGGGATTAACGTTATGTATAACTCATGTTTGTAGTGAAGGTGAGTATAACATGACTTCATCAAACTATAAATTTAATAAAAATGCAGAATATACTCCCTTTCAGAAGAAGCGAAATAATTGTGAACCAAAGGTAAGTTTCATGCGCAGTAGAATGTTGTTAACGCTATGTGGTAGTATCTTTTATTGCAAATAGAGATGGAGGACTTGGTCAATATACGGAGAAGTTTAGATTTAGGAGGATCTGTATGAACTTAAGTAACTTTTAGTGAGAACTAAGCAATTCAATATTATTAGCGTGGAACTAAACTACAAAACATGTGTGATTAAGCACCAAATTGAGATAAAGCTAGAATCTAAGTTTGACAAAGCACTGTGCTAAGTTTTAGTCGTTAAGCAACATCACAATAATAACATCCTTTCACATGTATAATTAATGCATCAATGATAAATTTTCATTGTCTGATTAGTCTTTCGTAATAAACCAAAAACATAGACAAGAGAACCAAAAAGGTAATCCGATGATAACAACCATACAATTTTAAACTACTTGGCTATTGTTCTAGACTACACAAACATACGCAACATTAGTTCGCTGCTTTTCCTGTCAACATAAATTGCTCTACTCCAAATTCGGCCCATTTCCGCATTTCAAAATTGCTAAAGTATTCATGTTATAGCAGGGGCTAGCCAGTTTTCGGACTGGTCATTCAAAAATAGTCCGCGTTTGCCAAGTCATTAAAAAATAATCACTATTTTGCTGCAACAGAGACCGATTCATCATAATATACTGGAGTTCGGTGCATCTGTATATGAACTTCCAGTATATTATGCTGGACCGATATACTATGCTGGCTCCAGTATAATATACTGGAGTTCCAGTATATTATGCTGGAGTATTTTCCGGATTTTGTACAGTGTTTTCGTTCAGATTTATCTTTACATGAAAAATGACTAAATTTCGATGACTTTTGAAATTTTGGCTATTTTTGAATGACCACTTGTAAATCTTGCTATTTTTTAGTTTCTCCCAGTATTCATAAATCAACTTTTGTCCCTACAAGCCCAATATTTTTCAAATAACCGCTCACTTAATCTTTTAAACTAAAAATAACCGGCGAATATATAATTTATATGTATAATTTATGAATAATATATGTATATATATATATATATATATAATATGTATATCAGTTACAAAAAGTAACATTGAATATGGCTGGCTATTTGTGTCACAATATTTTTGGTCTTTTTAATTCTACTTTCAGCAAGAAGTTATAACAGAAGTTAGCTTTAGGAATATATAATGCCTAATGGAGGAGAATGAGAGTGATAGAGAGCTTAACAATTGTTGCCATTAGGAAAAAGATCTCTTAATTTGAAAATTTTTAAAAGAATGAACTTTTTTGCAAGCCCAAATTGAGATTTTATGTCAATTGAAAAAGGATGCGAAGCCCTAGAATGCATTAGATGGCAATTGCTAACACAGGATCTTAGGAGTTAGGACGCCCAAATCGGCTCTATATTTAACAGGTTTGTCATTATACTAAAACTATAGCAAATGCATCTATCATCATAAATAAATAAATAATAAATACTAACTAGTAGTGACTGACTAGCTTCCTGCTATGAATCAACATGAGAAACGAACACAAATAGAACATACACAGTTGTCTTAGTTTTCCATTCTTTCCTTTGCACTAGTACAATTAGTTAGTTGCGTCTAACTCCTATGTGGGTTCATTCTAATAAGAGTATCAAATTGGCAGTTTGGTAAAAATTGATATGACAAATTAAGTAATGGGACGTGTTCCATTTAAGTAAAAGTAGCAGGGTCCAACTTAAAAATGTACTTTTCAAATAATTTCTTGTTAAAATTAATTAAAAAAGGAATTGTATTTTATTTCAAGAAATTTTATTTTTATAAGAACATTTTCGTCTATACTATTATGTTGTTCTGGACCATTTACTTGCCAGATTTGGTCCATCATATGAAAGAAGTGGTAGTTCAACCGAAGAGATTAGGGCTGCTTATCGGACGGATTGGGCGGTTAATTACTCTTAACGGTTTGGCTTAACAGTTATCGGATTTTAAATGTATTAATCCGCTAGCCACCCGATAAGATATCGGGCGGATTGGTATCGGTTTAGCTCTTATCGGGCGGTTTATCGGCCTAATTGAATCTATTTTGCGTGCATTAATTATTTGTTGACCACCTAGCATACAAATTCAGAATAGAAAATTACACATTGAGTCCAGACATACATGTCTACTAACACCTACATAAGAATGATGTAGTGTGTCATGTGTTGTAGAGTGAAAACAGTTGTGGCACAACACTGCTGTTCTTCTATTAAACATAGACAACAGACATTAGTTTAAAAAAACAAAAGCAGAAGTGAATCATAGACAACAGCTTAAACAATCTTGTTGTAGGGTGGGAGAATAAGCTAAGCTAAGCCAAGCCTGGGATCTTCTGATGCATAGTACGTAAGGGTTCTGATTATTTAGGAATTAAGTGTTAGAACTTAGAAATAGAGTACTGCAAGAAATGGAAGGGTTTCTGATATTTAATATATATATATATATATATATATATATTCTTAACGGATTAACGGATTGTCCGTTAAGAAAATTGAATAATCCGTCCCCAAACCGATAAGCCGTTAATAAAAAAATTTCAATCTGTTTCCCATCCGTTAAACCGTTAACCCGATATCAATAAGCCATTAAGCTTCGGTTTTGGTTCGATTTTCGGTTTTCGGTTCGGTTTTGAACACCCCTAGAAGAGATGATGATATTTTGCATATAGTAGTTAGACAAATAAACATTTAAACATTGGGCCCCACCAACTAGTTTTCGTAGCATATATGATTTTAGGCAAAATACATAAGTTATCACCTTAACTATGTACCAAATCTCTGTTACATACTTTTTGCGGACAAAAATAACTTTGCACACTTAACCCTTTCAGAATTTGTCCAATACACACTACTTTTATATTTAAGCGTCTCAGAAAAAGTGAGGCATGTCACACATCAATAATATAGTGACGCATGTCATTAAGTTTAAAATAAAATAAATTAATATAAAATTATAAATATACCCCTTAACTAATCTCTCTTCCATCTCTTTCTGTTCTTCACCTAATCTCTATTGACGCGACCACCATAAAAAATCCACAATTATCAGCTTCCTATTATAATGCAAAATTAGGAACAAGTACATTAGTCACGCGTGTGAGCACATAATTTTTGCCCTAATATAAAATTACTCCTAAATAAATTCAAAAAGCAATAGCTTTAAATTATTTTTCTATATTTTTGCTTTGTTAGTTTTGTACGTATTCATGTTTGATGCATTTTTAAGTTGTATTTTAAATCCTAAAAAAAATACAAAAATATTTTTAATTTTTACATTTTTTAGATTTTAATTGCATAATCAATTGCATTTGTAAAACACTAAAATACCAAAAAATACATTAGTAGCTCTACATGTATTGGTTAGCTAAATGAATTAGTTAATTGTAGAAAAATAGGTCATTAGGTTAATTTTACAAATTAGTTGGAATTAGGAGTATTAAATATTGATTAATCTTGCAAAATACAAAGAAAGAAAAGAAAAGACTATGAGGTCTTATTACATCTTTGGGCCAGGTGCTTCTAGTGGCCCATTTCCCTTCCATTCGCCCCAACCCACTACCTGTCGGCCCAATATCCCCCTTCATCTCTAAAATACACCCTAGTTCCCCTCTCCATCAGGACGTGAAGAAGAGAACAGACCCCCCCCCCCCC
>AWOL01S0101345.1:30562-42384 GCA_000715115.1 Nicotiana otophora
ATAAGATAACACTCGAAGTGTTAACTTCTATTCGACGAATCGAACTTAAAGTTCCTTAAAATCAACTTTAACTTATTTCAAGAATTATATTTTTAAAATTATGTATAATATCATTAAGGAGTGTGATGAATAGATAAGATTCTTTCACCTTTAATTAGAGGTTTCAGATTAGACCTCTAAAAATGAAAAAACTCCTAATAGAAAATATTTTTTCCTTTATTGATTTTATACGATATGAATTCGGNGTTATATATAATATCATTAAGGAGTGTGATAAATAGATAAGATTCTTTCCCCTTTAATTAGAGGTTTCAGATTAGACCTCTAGAAATGAAAAAACTCCTAATAGAAAATATTTTTTCCTTTATTGATTTTATACGATATGAATTCGGCAAGACATGGTATAAAGAATTACGTATTATTTCTACTTATTTTGGTTGTATATGCACTATCACGTGAAGCGTATAGGGATCTCTACGCCAAATAGGGTAGGCTTAGCTGTGTCTACATCCTTCGGGGGTTCAATCTACTTGTAGTAATTAACGTATCGATAGACAGTTTGGTCAAAGTTGATACTATCAGAAATAGAGTAAAAGTACGTGTTCCAATAACTTGTTCAAAATTTGTTACGGTTAAGTCAATTACACTATATGTGAAGGAATATTATCTGAATAATGACGTGAATAAAATAGATCAACAACTTATTGGGATTGAGACGTTGTATACGGTAAAAATCGGTTAGTACTTCGTACAAACTGGTTTAAATGATAATACATTGGATCGGAGAAGCATCTTCGTAGTATTATGTCGAAGTCCGAAATCAGGTCACCAAGTTTCGAGCCAGAAGGACCGATTAATGTCGAGCTCGATGTTATTATCAAACTCGAATCCAAGTCAAACTATGATGCAAAATAAAGTTATCGAGCTTATGATTCAGAGACCGACCAACACTGACCCCGAATCAATACAGGGATCCGAGTCAGAATCGAGCTCGAGTCAAGATCGAGAGCTCGAGTCAAGACCGAAAACTCGAGTCGATATCGAGCTCATAGACAAGAGCCGTTGCAATCCCACTAAAGGAGAGAATCCTCGCATGAATTATGGAAAAACTGATTTATCATGGGTCTCCCACTATGTATTTTTAATTATATCTAAAAGTAGGATCCTCCGTTATAAAGAGGATGCCTACATTTCTGTAAAGGGCAGTTCTTTGCTTATATTATAATTCAAGCACCATATTCTCCTATATGCAAGAGTTATTCTTTTAAGCTTCATAAATTGATTTATCTTGTTTAGTCCTAAAATTCATCTTTTTTCCAACTTTATTTATTTTGTATTTTTTGCAATCTATATTTGATATTTCTATTTATCCTTACGATTTGTATTAAGCTATATCACACATCCTTAGAACTACGTACAAATTCAACTCTATTCGTTTTTCAGGTAAACAGTTTGGCGCCCACGTAGGGCTAAGGATAACAGTGGTTATTTGATACGAATCTGTAAAAACACATCATTTTGCGCTTAGTACCTTGGATTTCGGATTAGCAACGACCAAATTATCAATAAAATGGCCTTACCTATCGACAACGAAGCTGGTCTTCAAGATGAGAACAACAACTTGACACCCAGTACCGAAAGACCACTTATCAACGCCATTGGAGCTCGAATCGAAGTGCCGATAGACATCAATTCGTATGTGGCCATTGAGGCAAACCTACATTCTGAACCTGAAAATAGCATTCATGGTGGCACTCGGTCTGCAGCTCGAGATACCCATAACGTCGAGGAAAACGGCGTCAGCTTGCGTATGATTTTCGAAATATTGCAAGCTCATCAGGCAGCAATAGCTCAGTTGCAGAGTCAAACCCAGATATCGAGTAGACCGGAGCCCAGTCAACCCCGAGAAATTACCCATACAAGGGAACCAGCTATAGTGAAATCAAATGAGCAGGAGTCGGGGACTAATCCAGAAATTGCTAAGATGTTCGAAAAACTGACCAAACGAATAGAAATCGGGAGAAAGTAGGATCGAAGCAAACGATAAAAAGGTGGAAACATACAACTCCAAGGTTGATCATACAAAGGCCTTCCCCCCAAGCGCGGCACCTAAACCGATCCCAAAGAAGTTTCGCATGCTCGAGATTCCTAAATATAACGGAACTACCGACCCCAACGAACATGTCACCTCATACACATGTGCCATCAAAGGGAATGATCTAGAAGATGATGAGATCGAATCAGTATTATTGAAGAAATTCGGTGAAACCCTGTCAAAGGGAGCAATGATATGGTATCATAATTTGCCATCTAATTCTATCGATTCTTTTGTTATGCTTGCGGATTCCTTTGTAAAAGCACACACCGGGGCCATAAAAGTCGAAACCAGGAAGTCCGACCTATTTAAGGTAAGACAAAAGGATAACGAGATGCTAAGGGAGTTCATGTCTCGTTTTCAAATGGAACGAATGGATCTACCCCCAGTCACATACGATTGGGTTGTTCAGGCTTTCACTCAATGTTTGAACGAACGAAATTCGACGGCTTCTCAGCGATTGAAGCATAACCTGATCGAGTACCCAACTATCACTTGGGCCGATATGCACAATAGGTACCAATAAAAAATTAGAGTCGAAGATGATCAGTTGGGGTCTGAACCCGCTGCTCGAAGGGATATCAATCGAGAACAAGGTCCGATCAGGGATCGATACCTACCGTATAACGAAAACCACAGAATCATTGAATCGAGACATAACCCCGGACAAAGCAACAAAAGAAGTGATCGAGGTCATGAGTCTCGGGGGCTGATGAACAGAAGTGGGTTCGACAGGCCTACCGAATTTAAGGAAGTGCCTCGGCTATCGGAGTATAACTTCAGCATTGATGCATCCGCCATCGTGTCGACTATCGGGCGCATCAAAGACACTAAATGGCCTCGACCCATGCAGACCGATCCTGCCAAGAGGAATCCCAATCAAATGTGTGAATATCATGGCACCCATGGCCACAGAACGGAAGATTGCAGGCAACTAAGAGAGGAGGTATCCTGGTTATTCAATAAAGGGAACCTTCGATAATATTTACGCGATAGGGCGAAGAACCATTTCAAAAGCAGGGATTTCGGCAAGCAAAACGAACAAGAAGAATCACAACACATCATCCACATGATCATCAGCAGCGTCGATACCCCTCAAGGGCCGGTGTTTAAACCCACTAGGACATCGATCATGAGAGAAAAACGATCTCGAACTCGGGATTACGCACCCATAAGAACTTTGTCCTTCAATGATGATGATGCAGAAGGAGTCATACAACCTTATAACGATGCACTGGTAATATCCGTACTTATAAATAAAACTAAAGTTAAGCGTGTGTTAATTGATCCAGGTAGCTCGACCAACATCATTAGATCGAAAATTGTAGAACAGCTCGGTCTACAGGACTAGGTCGTACCAGCAACCCTGGTTCTAAACAGATTCAATATGGCATGTGAAACCACCAAATATGAGATAATTATACCGCTAAACGTGGTCGGGACCATCCAGGAAATGAAGTTCCACGTAATCGAAGGCGACATGAGGTACAACGACCTTTTTAGAAGGCCATGGATCCACAACATGAGGTCTGTACCTTTGACCTTACACCAGGTTCTTAAATTCCCAACATCGGGGGGAGTCAAAAAAGTGTACGGAGAACAACCGGCTGCGAGAGAAATGTTTGTTGTCGAAGAAGCAATTCCGATATCCTCACCAACAAAGGGATCAGACTCAAAAGGGGAACAAAATGCCAAATAGCAATAACAGACGTCAGCTTCAACCCAACCAGAAAATTAGAAGATCGAGGTAGATGATGATCAAAGGATCCCTCGATCCTTCGTGGTTCCCGATGATTCCGACGCTACCCAATCAACGATTGAAGAATTGGAGCAAGTCGTACTAATCGAGCATTTGCCTGAACGAAAGGTATACCTGGGAACGGGAATTGGTACGGAAGTTGTAACATGGGAAAACCACAGAAAACATGACTTATTTGAATAACCCGTGAATCAAGAAATTCGGGTGATATACATACGAAGGCGTTGGTCCATCGGTGCCTTAGGGGAAATCATCTGCGCCAGTGTAAAAAAAGAAATTCAACATTTTTACAGTAGCGAGGAGAAGGAAAGGAAAAGTATGGATTAGTTGAAAGAGCTACTTCTTCGAGCTGAGTGGGGTCGCGCCCCTTCCTTCTTCTAATAAGAGAGAGCGAAAGACGCTAGGCACACTCTTATTTAAACCTTTCCAATCTCTCTTAGCTCCCGACCCAATGGAAATTCTAGTTCTTATTCACTGGAAATGCTTCCTTTACTTCCGCAGGTAATGGAAATGCTGAAGTTTGAGCTTGTGTTTTCCTGTCTTCTCTGCCTTGCCCACTCCACCTTATTTGCTGGAGGGANGAACGAAAGGTATACCTGGGAACGGGAATTGGTACGGAAGTTGTAACATGGGAAAACCACAGAAAACATGACTTATTTGAATAACCTGTGAATCAAGAAATTCGGGTGATATACATACGAAGGCGTTGGTCCATCGGTGCCTTAGGGGAAATCATCTGCGCCAGTGTAAAAAAAGAAATTCGCGCCGCTTTACCCTGAAAGGAAAATGAGCTTTGCCCTATTCGGTTGTCTGTAAAAAATAATGGACAATTTAAAGCCTTTCCGCCTATCTATTATTTTTTTTATCTTTATTCAAAGTAAGCAGATCGAAAGCACGAAAAGTCCGAACTCAGGAAAAAAGTCTTATTCAATTTCTTATCGATAACATAGACTGTTTTGCTTGGTCCCATTTGGATATAACAGGGATCCCACCGGACATAATGACGCATCGGCTAAGCCTGGACCCTAAGTTCAAACCGGTAAAGCAAAAAAGAAGACCCCAGTCCGAGGTAAAACACACATTCATAAAGGACGAGGTAACTAAACTTCTCAAAATAGGGTCCATTCGGGAGGTAAATGGCTAGCCAATGTAGTTGCAGTCCCTAAAAAAGGGAACAAACTTAGAATGTGTGTAGATTATAAGAATTTAAACAAGGCATGCCCCAAAGAGTTTTTTCCACTGCCTAATATCGATCGCATGATTGATGCCACGGCCGGCCACGGGGTCCTTACTTTTCTCGATGCCTATTCCGGGTATAATCAAATCCAAATGAACTCGGAAGACCAGGAAAAGACTTCATTTGTCACCAAGTATGGACCATATTATTATAATGTGATGCCCTTCGGGCTAAACAATACAGGAGCTACTTACCAATGCCTAGTAAATAAAATATTCTAGGATCAAATAGGTAAATCAATAGAAGTTTATATTGATGACATGCTAGTTAAGTCCCTACGCGTAGAGGACCATTTGACTCATTTGCAGGAAACATTTGAGATTTTAAGGAAATACAACATGAAGCTCAACCCCGAGAAATGTCCTCAGCTTCATGGTATCAAATCGGGGGATCGAGATTAACCCCGATAAAATCAAGGCTATCGAAGACATCGCCATCGTGGACAGTGTAAAAGCCGTGCAGAGGCTAACGGGGCGGATTGCTGCCTTAGGCCGATTCATTTCAAGGTCGTCAGATCGGAATCGCAAATTTTTCTCTCTAGTCAAAAAGAAGAACGATTTCGCTTGGACCCCGGAATGCCAACAGGCATTAGAGGAGTTAAAGAAATATCTATCGAGCCTACCACTGCTTCATACTCCAAAAACAGACGAAAAACTTTACTTGTACTTGGAAGTATCGGAGATCGCGGTAAGTGGTGTCCTAGTTCGAGAAGAGCAAGGTACGCAATTTTCCGTTTATTATGTAAGTCGAACCTTAAGAGAAGCAGAGACTAGATATCCACACTTAAAAAAATTAGCACTTGCACAGATAAGCGCCTCTAAAAAGTTAAGACCGTACTTTCAATGTCACCCCATATGCGTACTGACCACTTACCCACTTCGTAATGTTTTGCACAAGCCTGAACTATCAGGCCGATTGGCCAAATGGGTCGTCGAACTCAGTGGGTATGATATCGAAAATCAACCCCGTACGGCCATCAAGGCTCAAATTTTAGCTGATTTCGTGGCCGATTTCACGCCGACCCTCGTACCCGAAGTTGAAAAAGAACTCTTATTGAAATCGGGTACATCATCGGGGGTATGGACCCTTTTTATGGACGGGGCTTCGAACGTAAAAAGGGTTCGGGCTAGGCATCATTTTAAAGCCTCCCACGGGTAACACCATTAGGCAATCTGTCAAAACTACTAGGTTGACTAACAATGAGGCCGAGTATGAGGCCATGATTGCAGGTCTCAAACTAGCTAAAAGCTTGGGAGCGGAAGTCATCGAAGCCAAATGTGACTCTTTACTGGTGGTAAATCAAGTAAACAAAACCTTCGAAATTCGAGAAGATAGAATGCAAAGGTATTTGGACAAACTGCATGTCACTTCGCACCATTTTAGAGAATGGACTTTACAGCATGTTCCACGAGAACAAAATAGTGAGGTCGATGCACTTGCAAATTTGGGATCATCGGTCGAGGAAGGCGAGATAAGCTCGGGGACTATCGTTCAACTCTCGAGATCCGTGATCGAAGAAGGTCATGCCGAGATAAATTCTACAAGCTTAACATGTGATTGGAGGAATAAGTATATTGAATAATTAAAGAATGAAAAGCTCCCACCGGACCCCAAAAATTCGAGGACCCTACGAACCAAAGCTGCTTGATTCACATTGACTGCAGATGTAACATTATACCGAAGGACATTCGATGGACTATTGGCAGTATGCTTAGGTCTAGGAGACACCGACTACGTCCTACGTGAGGTGCATGAGGGCACTTATGAAAATCACTCCGGTGTCGATTCATTAGTCCGAAAAATAATCAGGGCAGGGTATTATTGAATCAATATGGACAAAGATGCGAAGGAGTTTGTTCGAAAATGTGACAAATGTCAAAGGTTTGCACCAATGATACATCAGCCCGGAGAATAGTTTCACTCAGTCCTATCCCCATGGCCATTCATAAAATGGGGAATGGATATCGTCGTTCCTCTGCCATCGGCCCCATGTAAAGCTAAGTTCATTTTATTTATGACTAACTATTTCTCTAAATGGGTTGAAGCACAGGCGTTCGTGAAAGTAAGAGAGAAAGAGGTTAAAGACTTTATCTGGGATCATATCGTATGTNGCGTTCGTGAAAGTAAGAGAAAAAGAGGTTATAGACTATCTAGGATCATATCATATCTCGATTCAAGATACCCGCCGAAATAGTGTGTGACAATGGGAAACAGTTTGTCGGCAGCAAAGTGACGAAATTCCTCGAAGACCATAAAATAAAAAGGATAATATCAATACCGTATCACCCTAGTGGGAACGGACAAGCCGAATCAACGAACAAAACTATCATTCAAAACCTAAAGAAAAGGCAGAACGACGCTAAGGGAAAATGGAGAGAAATCCTACCCGAAGTTCTTTGGGCATATCAAACAACATCAAAATCTAGTACGGGGGCAACCCCGTTCTCCTTAGTATATAGCTCCGAAGCCTTGATTCCAGTCGAAGTCGGGGAACCCAGTGCGAAGTTTTGATATACAACAGAAGAGTCAAATAATGAGGCTATGAACACTACCCTCGAATTATCGGATGAAAAACGAAAAGCTGCTCTCGTCCAATTGCCCGCCAAAAAGCTGTGAATCGAAAGATACTACAATCGAAGAACCAAGCTTCGCCATTTTAAACTCGGGGACTTAGTGCTAAGGAAAGTCACCCTCAGTACCCGAAATCCAAACAAAGGAAAACTAGGACCAAACTGGGAAGGACCGTATCAGGTTCTTGAAAACGTCGGAAAAGGATCATACAAACTCAGTATTATAAACGGCAAACAACTTTCAAGCAATTGGAATGTGTCGCACCTAAAACGATACTACTGCTAAGGTACACCCTCCCATATTCATTTATATTTCGAAACTAACCCTTGTAGGAGCCCGATCAGGAGCTAGGATGGATCTTTCACTACAAAGCCCTAGGTCTGAAAGCATGCATTGCACTCTTCTTCCCTTATACCGGTTTTATCCCAAACGGGTTTTTCGGCAAGGTTTTTAATGAGGCAACAATTGATCGTGCTAACTTAGAGCAATCCAACAGTATCCAAGGCCTCTTTACAGTCAACCTCGAATACTGGCGGGCATTACCCGAAAATATTTCAAGTGCTCGTACAAGAAAGTTACTTCATAAGAACAGGGTTCGGATAGGAAAAATTATAAGAGCCAAATGGTCAAAACGAACCATGTTCGTCTAGGTTGCTCGATCCCTGGTACAAAACATAATCACATGTATAATGACATGAAAAGGAACTTTTTTGCCCATATCTCGTGTCTTACAACCCATCCTCTATTTCATGATCTACTACGCCAACAGGTTCAAGGACCGACCATTACCCCACAAATCGGGGACTGTTACTCGACTGTTAAGCCTACGGGCTACATTACTTCGAGTTCGAGCAAGGCACTCGCTCAAATACTAAGCCTACAGGCTACTCTTATCTTGAGTTCGAGAAATCACTCACTCAATCATTAAGCCTACGAGCTGCAATACTTCGAGTTCGAGCAAGGCACTCACTCGAGTACTAAGCCTACGGGCTACTCTTATCTTGAGTTAGAGAAATCACTCACTCAATCATTAAGCCTGTGGGCTACAATACATCGAGTTCGAGCAAGGCACTCACTCGAGTACTAAGCCTACGGGCTACTCTTATCTTGAGTTAGAGAAATCACTCACTCAATCATTAAGCCTGTGGGCTACAATACATCGAGTTCGAGCAAGGCACTCACTCGAGTACTAAGCCTACGGGCTACTCTTATCTTGAGTTAGAGAAATCACTCACTCAATCATTAAGCCTGTGGGCTACAATACATCGAGTTCGAGCAAGGCACTCACTCGAGTACTAAGCCTACGGGCTACTCTTATCTTGAGTTAGAGAAATCACTCACTCAATCATTAAGCCTGTGGGCTACAATACATCGAGTTCGAGCAAGGCACTCACTCGAGTACTAAGCCTACGGGCTACTCTTATCTTGAGTTAGAGAAATCACTCACTCAATCATTAAGCCTGTGGGCTACAATACATCGAGTTCGAGCAAGGCACTCACTCGAGTACTAAGCCTACGGGCTACTCTTATCTTGAGTTCAAGAAATCACTCACTCAATAATTAAGCCTACGGGCTACAATACTTCGAGTTCGAGCAAGGCACTCACTCGAGTACTAAGCCTACGGGCTACTCTTATCTTGAGTTCGAGAAATCACTCACCCAATCATTAAGCCTATGGGTTACAATACTTCGAGTTCGAGCAAGGTACTCACTCGAGTACTAAGCCTACGGACTACTCTTATCTTGAGTTCGAGAAATCACTCACTCAATCATTAAGCCTACAGGCTACATTACTTCGAGTTCGAGCAAGGCACTCACTCGAGTACTAAGCCTACGGGCTACTCTTATCTTGAATTCGAGAAATCACTCACTCAATCATTAAGCCTACAGGCTACATTACTTCGAGTTCGAGCAAGGCACTCACTCGAGTACTAAGCCTACGGGCTACTCTTATCTTGAGTTCGAGAAATCACTCACTAAATCATCAAGTCTACGAGCTACATTACTTCGAGTTCGAAATCACTCACTCGACTACTAAGACTATGGACTACATTACTTCGAGTTCGAAATCACTCACTCGACTACTAAGCCTACGGGCTACATTACTTCGAGTTCAAAATCACTCACTCGACTATTAAGCCTACGGGCTATATTACTTCGAGTTCGAAATCACTCACTCGACTATTAAGCCTACGGGCTACATTACTTTAAGTTCGAAATCACTAAGCCTTCGGGCTACATTACTTCGAGTTCGAAAATGCTCACTCAGATATAAAGGCTACAAAGTCTGGATTATATCAAATTGCCTAAAGCCTTATGAAAACATTCATAAGGCATGAGTAAAACGAAATCTTCACAAGACAAAAAATAAAACAGAGGCAAGACGGGAAAAGAAAAGATATTTGTATATATTTACAAGATTATTTACATGATTGTTTGCAACATCCGAAATAGAAACTAAGGCACTAAGTTTCTTGGTTATCCCCGGGGGTGGTCTCTTCTCCATCGGGCTCATCCCCGCTCTTGGACCCACTCTTTCTCTCATCATCGGAAACCAAGGCTTCAGCATCGGCTTCGAGCTCTTTAGCCCTTTTTATCTCTTCAGTGAGGTCGAAACCTCGAGCATGGATCTCCTCGAGGGTCTCCCTCCGAGATCGGAACTTAGCAAGCTCAGCAACCCAATGCGCTCGAATGTTGGCGATCTCGGCTACCTCTCTTGCTTGTATCTGAGCAGCTTCAGCATCGGCCTGATAAAAGGCCACGAATGCATCCACATCAGCCTTTGCCTTTTCGGTGTCAGATTCGGCCTTAGCAAGTTCAGAGGCCAACCGAGCCTCGAGCTCCTCTATTCTTCTTACTTGAACCGAGCTTTTATCCTTCATACTTTGAAGCTGGTTTTCAACCGATGATAATTGGGCTCGAGCAACCTCTTTCTCTGCAGCAAAGCGGTCCATACCATCTTTCCACTTCAAGGACTCCGCTTGTATCATATCAACCTCCTCACGGAGTTTCCTGATCATCTCAATTTTCTGCTGCAGCCGTGAGACCGTAATATTAGCCATCGTTACGGTATCAAGCCCATAGGCTTTTAAAAGTATCATTACCTGCTCAGACAGATCGGTCTGATCTTGGTGAGCCTTGGCCAACTCAGCTTGGAGATCTTTGATTTCCTCTCCCCTCTGCCCTAAAAGGATTTTAAGGGAGTTCCTCTCCTCCGTGACCCATTGAAGATCGGTCTCAAATCGATGCAGCTCAGCTCGAGACCGAGAACATGCTTCTCGATGAACCACCATGGCCTGCGAAGAAAGAAGAAAAGAAGTTAGGAAAGAATAGCAAAAAAATAAAATAAAGAGAGTTAAGAGCTTACCCGATTCAGAGCTAGCTGGACTTCACAGAGAAATCCAGAAACATCACTAGGGCCGGCAGCATCCTCGACCCTCGTAAACAGATCATGGAAAGGGTCCTCCCCTTTGTGAGACCGGCTCATCTCGAGGGCCCCCAAAGCTTGGGCTTCCCGAATAGCCCCTTCGGAAAAGGCAGGGAGAGTGGGCAAATCTCCGATTACTATTTCCCCAGGCGACTCGCTTGGGGCGTTCTCCTCAGTTTAGAGAGCTTCAGGACTGGCCCCTTCCGATGTAACCACCATTTGTTGACTTTGGTAGGAAGCATCCTCGATCTCTAATGACTCAGGGACTTTGCCTGAACCTTCCTCCGATATCTCCTCGGTCCGAGGCGGAGCCTTATAAATCACCATCGATTCAGCCGCCTTTAGGGCATCAGTGCTTTTCTTTTTTCGGGCCACCAGTGCGGACCCGTCATTTTTTTCTTCTTCTTCTTCTTCTTCTTCGACTTCATCCCTTAGAGGCAGAACTGATTCTACAGTCAAATGAATGGTATTCTTATTCGGCTTACGAGTCGTCCTCTTCTTCGGTTTTGGATCTTCGGGAACGGAGGCCCTTTTTCTCTTATTGTCCTTCACCGACTTTGGAATAGAAGCCGAAGCCTCTTCCTCGATGGACGAGGGCCTCAAAATCGCATCTTTTCCTACACCTACATACGGGAAAATCTATTAAAAGTATATGGAAAGCATCTCGTTCGAACTACCAAAAAATACGAGAAAGGGGCTTACCATGATTCTTGGCCTCCCATCGACCCTTTGA
>AWOL01S0101347.1:868-10935 GCA_000715115.1 Nicotiana otophora
CCGCACTTTTCTGTCGCTCTCAGCGCTCCAGTCTCAGCCTTGGATTCGTGCAGGTTTGACTCCTTCATGAGTTGATTATGGCTTCTTTGCCTCATTTTGACCAAATCCTGCAAGCAAGCATATTAAGTTAGTTTTCCGAAATACCTTTACGTATTTTTGACCCAAAACCTAAGCAAAAGAGAGAAAATAATAGGCTAAAACCCTAGTTATCAGTCACATTGGGTGGCTGCAAAGAAAGTGACGAGATATCTACAACGCACCAAAAACTTCATGCTTGTGTACAAAAAGGTTGATGATCTGGACCTACTAGTGTATTCAGATTCTGATTTTGCAGGTTGTCAAGACACTATGAAATCAACTTTTGGGTATATTTTTATGCAAAAATATTAGGTACCCCCATACTTGATGACTTTTATTTAGTTCCCCCTTTTACTATACGGGGTCCTAAATACCCCCTTCACTTGATTTTTCATCTTTTAATACCCCCTTTGTTGAGGTAGTGAGTATGCATTGTATACACGCGTTGTACAAGGTGGGAAAACATGTCCAAGTGGTTGTCCACGTAGATATCACCGAGTTTTGGACTCCCCGTATAATATAACCCATTTCCCCCAAAATTAATTTGGTAAATATCACAATTCTAGAGTGTTCTCTTAAACTTCTCTCTCAAATGGTTCTCTGATAGAGAGGGTTTTGGTAGTGTTGGGTTCTCCCAAGACTGAGATATTATCGTAGTGTGTTTTGCTGATTTCTCACCGTTTTAATATACTTTAATATTAGGTTCTATTGGTATCTGTTGGTGTCTGCTTCAACCGACGAACATCGATAGAGCACAATCTCTGTCAGCAGAAAGATTGTTGTCTGAAATTCCAATTAGGTAAGTAGTTGTTTACTAAAAATGGTTTTATTTTCTGGTGTATTTTACCTGGTTTTGATATTGTTTGTACAGATTAGGGTATCGATTAAGGTTTCGATTGTATAAACAATGACTTAGGAATTTTTAAATTGAAGGTTCTTAGAATGAATTTCTACATCTCATGCATGCATGGCTACTAGGTCTTTACAACCTCAAAAGATAAGGCTCTTTATGTTAAATACATTATATGTATCTAAAATCGCCATCTTGTGATTTTTTACTCTTAAAATTGGGACTTTTTTGATAAATACTTTATTTTTGTATTTTTAATTGACGACTTGTGCTTTTTTATTGTTAAAAATTGGTTCTTTTCTTAAACAACTTTATCTTTGTTTCACATTGTCGGGTTGTATTTTTTTAAGTTGGGGATTTTCCGCAAACTCCTCTTGTGTTATTGTTTGTGGATGTAGGGTAATCTATGGCTTCAAAATATTTTAACCTAAGGTGAAAACTTGGAGGGATGATGGTGAGTGAGGTGGGGCCTGTTTATATTGGGGGTAGGATAGAACATATTTTCAAAGTTGATGAGGATCATTTGTCAATTCCTGAACTGGCAGATTATGCTAGGAGTTCTGGAATTACTAAGTTACGAAAGACCTTTGTTGTTCTATCTAGGGGTAATTTAGTTGAATTGAAAAATGATAGGGATATATATGGCCTTTAACTATTGTTGTCTGATGGGGACACAATAGACATTTGTGTGGGCGAAGACTCAATTATAGAGAAAGGGGGTCCTACAAGTTTGTATGGTAGTAAAATAACAAGTACAGATGCCAATTTAAGTATAATGTATGAGTCTTTTAATGCACCTGTCAGGATTGAAAGAGACATAAGAGAATCTAATTTTCTTCTTGCTCCATCTAGTATTGTTTTAAATGTTGGGGTGGGTGAACAAGATGTAGATATGAATGAAGATGAGTATTCTTTAATAGACTGGACAAATACAGATGAAGAAGAAGTTTCACAAGACTTAGATATTGTAGAGCACACTGCACAAGACCTAACAATTGTACAACAATCTACAGTTAGTGAAGAAGACTCTTTAGATGATATTGTAGGAAATGATGGTAATGGTGCTGAATCTTACCGATCTATAGATTATGAAAATGATGTAAGGTGGTCATAGCACCAGTACTTGAACGCTTACTCTTACTGCTCTTCTCAGGTTCACCCGGCCCCGTCCCGCAGCCGACCGATCTGCTGCCTTAACTTTAGAAAGATCGTTTGTGTTCAACATTTCTTTTTTTTTCTAGAAGTAGGGAACGTAAGAGAAAAGTGAATGAAGACCCCCACAGAGCGAAGGAAAAGGAGGGCTTCGATCCATTGTGATTCGGTTTCTTGGTATGGAGAGATCTCTGCCATAAAAGAGAGAGCTCCTAAGCCTTGTTCTGCAGTTAAGTATTGTGAAGCAAGATGTGAAGTAATTCAAGAAACAAAATAGGAGGGGCAGAAAAGGTAAGAAGGGAAAAGGTGGTGGTTATGTAGGTGAAGTGGGGTTGGATGGAGGTTTTGAAGATATAGATAAAGAGAGGAGAAGTATGAATGGTAAACTACTAGTAGATGAGCCATACTATGATAGTTCTGATTATGATTCCTTTGATTATGATGAAGAACCTGAACCTGTATCTGATGATGAAGGTGATGGAGGACAATTAAGTGGTAGAAGAAAGAGTAACAAGGTGATTTATGATCCAACATGCAAGATTGTAATTTAGCAGTTGGGTTCACTATTTGAAAATGTGACTGAGTTTAGGATAACAATAACAAAATATGCTTTGAAGAAGGGAGTTAGTTATACAAGTATGTGAATAAGCCAACTAGAGTAAGGGCTAAATGTAAAGGTGATTCCCCATGGTTGATCTTTGCTAGCAAGCAAGGAAGAAGTAAACATTTCACTGTCAAAACCTACAATCCAAGACACAAATGTCACAGGACAAAAACCAACTTCCTTTCTAACTTAAAATATCTAGCAGTGTACCTCAAAGATAGAATTATCTCACAACCTACAATCAAAGGGTGGAAAAATTAATATTTGGTAAGAAACGATCTAGGTGTGTATGTAGGCAAGGTTCCGTGTTTAAAAATATGAAAGTTAGTATTGTAGAAAGCTTTGGGAGATCATGTGGCAGAGTTTAATAAGAATCTTGACTACAGAGATGTCTTGCTCCAAAGTAATCCCGGTAGCACATGTGTAGTTAAGTTAACAAAAGCAGTAGATGAGAAGAAATTGTTCAACTCTTTCTACATTTGCTTTGATGGTATGAAAAGGGAATTCTTACAGGGTTGTAGAAAATGTATAGGTCTGGATGGGTGCTTTCTTAAGGGAATTTGCAAGGGTCAACTCCTAGTAGTTGTTGCCAAATATGGAAACAATCAAATGTTTCCAGTGGCATGGGCAGTAGTTACCCAGAAAAAAAAAGACACGGAGATGGTTCCTTAAAGTTTTGTAAGAAGACATTCACTTGGGAGATGGTTCACAACTCACTACCATTAGTGACATGCAAAAGGTAAGTATTTGTCTTTATATTGAATGTGCATTTTATTACTATTATTATGTTTCTAAGTAAATGTTTTATGTTCTTGAATGACAGGGATTGATATCTGCAGTTGAAGAAATACTATCTGAACTTCAGCATAGGATGTGTGTTAGGCATATTTTAGCAAATTGGGCACATCAATGGAGAGTGATAGAAAAGAGGAAAAGATTCTGGGGTTTTGTTAGGGCTACTTATGAGGCAAATTTTAAGAGAAATCTGGATGGTCTAGATCAGCTGGATTGTTGAAGACTTAATCACATACAACAAGGAAAGATGGTGCAAGACATACTTTCAAAGATTGTCCAAATGTGATAGTGTAGACAATAATATGGCAGAAAGCTTTAATGCCTAGATCTTAGGTGACATTGGTTACCAACCAACCAAATGGCTTAAATGGAAAGGCAAGACAGCTATAACTCAAAGACAACTCCAAGTCCAAAGTGCACAATATCGCATCACTACTAGATTAAGGGCAGTTGGAATTCAAACAAGGGAACAAGTCAAGGGAAAATCTCCCTCCAAGATCCAATCTTAAATATACTTTTTGTTGGTAGTCTTAACTATTGTTGTGGTATCTTTAAAATAAGGAAGTTGTGTTGTTGGCAGTCATATCTTTTGAGACTGCTACTGTATTTTGGAATGTAGTTAAAGTAGAATTTGAAATTGATACTCAATATATTGCCGCTCTTTGAATGCTGATGAACAACATTTAACAGTAAATGAATTCTAGTTATTTTGAGTAATGATTCATTGTGAATGTCTCAACTTATTTTCGTCTTTGTACACTACAAAATGGCAGGATAGTCTATGTTTATGAACTAATTGAACCCATAAAAAGAGAGAAACTAAAACAACAAGAAGTTGGAACATATTTGCCAATATATATATATATTGCTTCATAGAGATAATACATTGAATAACACAAATAGAGCTTCTATTGAGTACATTCATCGAACTAAAACACAACTGGAGACTATATTGATCGATCTAAAACACAAATACATCTTCTGACATGCCTTTAACTAGATTATAGACAAAAACCTAAATACATTATTACATTGCATAACAAGCTAAAATATAATATTAGCTTCAAGACTTTCTTCCACCTCAATTGTTTTTGTTGACTGTTGCTCTTCTTTAGCAAACCCAATATCACAACATTTGCTTGCTGAGGGAATTGAGGGTCATACCACTCGAAATGTTCACATGGACTTCACCATTTAGATTGTGTGGAATCAAAATAAACAAAATACGAACTTACAAAAAATCAAACAAAATACAAACCATTCGAAAATTTCAGAAATTAATCTACCCCATAGTACTTACAACTGAAGAATCTACGCCCGGGGTTGTCATTCGACCATGAAAATTTCAATACTGGAGGGCACCTACATGCACAAAATAACTTTTGCTTAGAATCCATGAAGTGAAATTGGAAGAATACTTAGAAATTTAATGGCATAAAGAAGGAAAGACACAACAAATGCTCTTTAATAAAAGAAGGGGTGTAGAAGAGAATATATAGGAAAAGAGAGAGAAAGAGTCGTTGGCACAGTCACATTCGGGTTAAAATTTCTATTCCACATGCCCAACTAAGTTTGCATCTACTTTCTATGACAGGTCGGCATAAATGGTGGTATTTAAAGATGAAAAATCAAGTGGGGGGGAGGGTATTTAGGGCCCCGTATAGTAAAAGGGGAAACTAAATAAAAGTCGTCAAGTGTAGGGGGTATCTAATATTTCTATCTATATTTTTATGTTGGCTGGATGTGTTGTTTCTTGGAAAAGTGAGAAACAAAGTATCACTATTACATCCGCAATGGAAGCTGAGTTTATTGCTTGTTTTGTGACTGCTTTACATGCCGTTTCTATGAAGAATTTTCTTACTAAATTGCAAATTGTGAAATTTATATCTAAGCCGGTGACTATATTCTGTGACAACAATGTATCTGTGTTCTTCTCTAAGAATAACAAGAGAACAAGAGGCTCTAAGCATCTTAGCCTTAAGTTTCTTAAGGATAGAGACATGGCAAAAGAAGGTGATATATGTATTGAGCATATTAGTATAGAATCTATGTTGGCTGATCCTTTGACTAAAGGTCTTAGGCCTGTAGTATTTAATGAACATGCTAAACATATGAGTATTTTAGAGTCTTTTGATGTGCTTTAGTTAGTGGAAGTTACTTTTTGTAGACAACGAAATTTTACTGAATCAAGTCTATATGAAATTTGGGCTAAATCCTAAATTCAAGACACTACTCTTGAAATTCTTGAAGTCTATTAGGGTTTTTTGGAGGCTACTCTAACAAAACCTTAACTTGGAGTCTACTCTATCCTAACCCTAGGTCACTCCTATAAAATGGATTACATGTTTCCTTAAAAAAGCATCTAAAAAATGAAAATCATCTCGAATATCCTATAAACTCATGGGATACTTACAAAGAAATTAAGATGTGGCCGGATAATTCTTGATAATCAAATGCTTCAAGAAGATCCGCAATATAATTTTATGGATATCAGATACATCCAAGAAAGTTTGCATCATCCTACATTCGAGAAACACCCTGTTCCAACCCTCGAATTACGGAGATAATCAAGAGAGAAGAATCAAGGGAGAAACAAAATTATACTCACAACTGATTGATAAAATTACTTTATTCTTTTGTGATTACACTTTATTTTTCGTATTGTAAAAATTTATTGCAAATACTTTGGCACTCCCAATGGGATCAGTTCTGGCTTTCATCTCTTTCTCCTGTAAATAAAAAAGCAAAAGTTTTAAAATTATCTGTTGCGATGGTCGAGTACTTCAAGTCTCGTTTTTAAGTTTCGGCAAGCCTACACCCCGACAAATCTTGAAGTTGGGGGCATTTGTAGACAACAAAATTTTAATGAATCAAGTCTATACGAAATTTGGGCTAAATCCTAAATTCAAGACACTACTCTTGAAATTCTTGAAGTCTATTAGGGTTTCTTGGAGGCTACTCTAACAAACCCTAAATTGGAGGATACTCTACCTTAACCCTAAGTCACTCCTATAAAATGGGTTACATGTTTCCTTAAAAAAGCATCTCAAAATTGGAGATCATCTCGAATATCCTATAAACTCATGGGATACTCACAAAGAAATCAAGATATGATCGGATAATTCTTGATAATCAAATATTTTAAGAAGATCCACAACATACTTTCATGGATATCAAATACATCCAAGAAAGTCCGCATCATCCTATATTCGTGAAACACGCTGCTCCAATTCTCGAATTACGAAGATAATCAAGAGAGAAGAATCAATGAAGAAATAGAATTGTACTCACAATTGATTGATAAAATTACTTTATTCTTTTATGANGGGTATTTAAAGATGAAAAATCAAGTGGGGGAGGGGGGGGGAGGGTATTTAGGGCCCCGTATAGTAAAAGGGAAAACTAAATAAAAGTCGTCAAGTGTAGGGGGTACCTAATATTTCTATCTATATTTTTATGTTGGCTGGAGGTGTTGTTTCTTGGAAAAGTGAGAAACAAAGTATCACTATTACATCCACAATGGAAGCTGAGTTTATTGCTTGTTTTGTGACTGCTTTACATGCCGTTTCTATGAAGAATTTTCTTACTAAATTGCAAATTATAAAATTTATATCTAAGCCGGTGACTATATTCTGTGACAACAATGTATCTGTGTTCTTCTCTAAGAATAACAAGAGAACAAGAGGCTCTAAGCATCTTTCTTAAGGATAGAGACATGGCAAAAGAAGGTGATATATGTATTGAGCATATTAGCATAGAATATATGTTGGCTGATCCTTTGACTAAAGGTCTTAGGCCTGTAGTATTTAATGAACATGCTAAACATATGAGTATTTTAGAGTCTTTTGATGTGCTTTAGTTAGTGGAAGTTACTTTTTGTAGACAACGAAATTTTACTGAATCAAGTCTATATGAAATTTGGGCTAAATCCTAAATTCAAGACACTACTCTTGAAATTCTTGAAGTCTATTAGGGTTTTTTGGAGGTTACTCTAACAAAACCTTAACTTGGAGGCTACTCTACCCTAATCCTAGGTCACTCCTATAAAATGGATTACATGTTTCCTTAAAAAATCATCTAAAAAATGGAAATCATCTCGAATATCCTATAAACTCATGGGATACTTACAAAGAAATTAAGATGTGGCCGGATAATTCTTGATAATCAAATGCTTCAAGAAGATCCACAATATAATTTTATGGATATCAGATACATCGAAGAAAGTTTGCATCATCCTACATTCGAGAAATACCATGTTCCAACCCTCGAATTACGGAGATAATCAAGAGAGAAGAATCAAGGGAGAAACAAAATTATACTCACAATTGATTGATAAAATTACTTTATTCTTTTGTGATTACACTTTATTTTTCGTATTGCAAAAATTTATTGCAAACACTTTGGCACTCCCAATGGGATCAGTTCTGGCTTTCATCTCTTTCTCCTGTAAATAAAAAAGCAAAAGTTTTAAAATTATCTGTTGCGATGGTCGAGTACTTCAAGTCTCGTTTTTAAGTTTCGGCAAGCCTACACCCCGACAAATCTTGAAGTTGGGGGCATTTGTAGACAACAAAATTTTAATGAATCAAGTCTATACGAAATTTGGGCTAAATCCTAAATTCAAGACACTACTCTTGAAATTCTTGAAGTCTATTAGGGTTTCTTGGAGGCTACTCTAACAAACCCTAACTTGGAGGATACTCTACCCTAACCCTAAGTCACTCCTATAAAATGGGTTACATGTTTCCTTAAAAAAGCATCTCAAAATTGGAGATCATCTCGAATATCCTATAAACTCATGGGATACTCACAAAGAAATCAAGTTATGATCGGATAATTCTTGATAATCAAATATTTTAAGAAGATCCACAACATACTTTCATGGATATCAAATACATCCAAGAAAGTCCGCATCATCCTATATTCGTGAAACACGCTGCTCCAATCCTCTAATTACGAAGATAATCAAGAGAGAAGAATCAATGAAGAAATAGAATTGTACTCACAATTGATTGATAAAATTACTTTATTCTTTTATGATTGTATTTTATAATTCGTATTGTAAAGATTTATTACAAATACTTTGTAGTTGATGAATGAGATATTACGTTTAATAAATTCTATTTTTATGCAAGCTTGTGTTATTTGATATTTGTTATGCTTATTGACTAACATGATAGTTTATTTATCTTTTATTTCCAATGGGATATTGCATAAACTCATGGTATCTTTGAGTTTTGCTGCTTGTTGTCTTGATTACCGCCGGGTAAGGCACAAGGGAAACCTCCTGAGGTGATATGATTTTTGTGTCACTTGGAGGCCTGTGAGGTGATATGGTTATAATATCACTTGGAAGATTATTTCTTTCTAAGATGTGTATCTCTATTCACCTTGATTAGAAAGATAAAATATTTATCACACATGTTTGATCCATGTTGATGGAAATTCTAGTACATGTGATCATAGAGAGAATTCATACCTTGAAATGGTGTGATGCCTGCTACGATTCATTGTTAGTGTTCTCTATTGAGACTAGATGGATTGTTATATGGGTTATTCTATCCTTGGCTATGTGAGTAATGTGGCCACTATAGAGTCTAAAATCTTTTTAAAAAATATTTTTCTCAAAACTCAAAAGTTTTAAGATTGTTTTCTTGTCCTCAATTAACGTTGGCGTCCAAGTGGGGGAGTGTTAGAATTTGGACTTGCGTTAATTGGTTATAGCCTGAAAGGATAGTGACGTGGCCCAAGTGGTGGATAAATAAAATGTCTGATATTAAATACTATGTGTGTGGATAAGTGAGACCCAATAATAATTGGCCTGTGATGGGTAGGCACTGAATATAAATAGAGGCCAATCTCTCTTTCCCTAGCTATCAGAAAACCCTAGCGTATTCTGCCTCTTGAATACGTGGTAACGGTAGACGTCCCATCAGTCAAGTTCTCCGGGTTGTGAGAATGCGTAGCTAGTGGATCGTGGAAGTTGGTCTCAACCTTGATCGTCGTTTGGTGTCGTTGCTGAATCTATGGAGTTTAATGGTACGCTTCCTTAAACTCTAACTCTAGATTGATTGCACAATTTTGTCTTAATCTCTGCTGTGACTGCGATTTAATTATGTTACATGAAAATCCAAGTTCGTTCGGAAGAGGATTCAGCCGAATCTCCTACACCAAAAATTACACACACACTCTCTCTCTATTATATATATATATCTGGTCTTAATACAGACCACCCGATGTACAAAGAATTTTTGAATTTTATGAAATCCAAACAAGACATAGACAACAATCCTCCATCATATTCTTCAGCTTTGGCAGATGATAGCCATGATAACATTGAGGTTTAGAACCAAAAAGGAAAAAAAGAGTTAATAACTCTCTTGGAACAATCCGACCTAAAATGGAAGGATAACCCCTGGCAAATCATGACCAGGTATTTTGATACAACATCATATGCTACTACTGCATACAAATACAGAATGAATTATGAGTTAATTCTCTCATCTACTAGTTCAGCTGAAATTCAATATTTTTATCCAGCAAATACAAAGAGAATTTATAATTTCTGTAAAATTATTATAAAGAAGG
>AWOL01S0101404.1:0-21705 GCA_000715115.1 Nicotiana otophora
AGGACGAATGATCTTAAGTTGGGGAGGATGTAAGGTCCCGTAATTTTTTTTCCCTAAATACCAGGACTCCGTGATGCCAAAGTAGGCGTAGAAGTTATTATAGTGGAAGTTATGGCAAAATCAACGGGTTGAAGAGGCCATGTGGGAGGCCGAGGTAGAAATGAAGAAGATGTATCCTTACTTGTTTGAATAGCGGTGTAATTCATCCTTTTTATGAACTTGTTGACTATCAATTTTTTGTCACTTGTTCAGTTAATGTAAAGGTGTTCCCTTTCATTATATATTATTTACATAAGGCCACAGTTGGTGTTGTTATGAGTTATGTTACATCGTTGGATTATGT
Source organism: Nicotiana otophora (assembly GCA_000715115.1). Taxonomy (NCBI): domain Eukaryota; kingdom Viridiplantae; phylum Streptophyta; class Magnoliopsida; order Solanales; family Solanaceae; genus Nicotiana; species Nicotiana otophora. Next base: position 344 of record AWOL01S0101404.1, read on the forward strand.
AAATGTTTGTAAGATATGTTTCTAGGGCTCTCTGACAGGTGGATAGGCATAGTTACAAAGGAAACACTAGCGAAATTGTTTAAAATTTTGGGAGTTAGTTAATTTGGGATTGCTGGTGTAGGGTATGAAAACAGAGTTGCATAAGGTGCTAATAGTAGATCCTGATCCTCAATCGAGGACGAATGAACTTAAGTGAGGGAGGATGTAAGGCCCCGTAAATTCTTTTTTCCTAAAAACCAGGATTCTGTGATGCCAAAGTAGGCGTAATGGTTATAATAGTAGAAGTTATGGTGAAACCAACGGGTTGAAGAGGCCACGTGGGAGGCCAAGGTAGTAATGAAGAAGACGTATCCTTACTTGTTTGAATAGCAGTGTAATTCATCCTTTTTATGTACTTGTTGCCTATGAATTTTTTTTCACTTGTTCGGTTAATGTAAAGGTATTCCCTTTGATTATATATTATTTACATAAGGCCACGGTTGGTGTTGTTATGAGTTATGTTACATCATTGGATTATGTAAATGTTTGTAAGATGTGTTTCTAGGGCTCTCTGACAGGTGGAGAGGCCTAGTTACAAATGAAACTCTAGCGAAATGTTTCAAAGTTTTGGGAGTTAGTTAATTTGGGGTTGCTGGTGTAGGGTATGAAAACTGAGTTGCATAAGGTGCTAATAGTTGACCCTGATCCTTATTCGAGGACGAATGATCTTAAGTTGGGGAGGATGTAAGGTCCCGTAATTTTTTTTCCCTAAATACCAGGACTCCGTGATGCCAAAGTAGGCGTAGAAGTTATTATAGTGGAAGTTATGGCAAAATCAACGGGTTGAAGAGGCCATGTGGGAGGCCGAGGTAGAAATGAAGAAGATGTATCCTTACTTGTTTGAATAGCGGTGTAATTCATCCTTTTTATGAACTTGTTGACTATCAATTTTTTGTCACTTGTTCAGTTAATGTAAAGGTGTTCCCTTTCATTATATATTATTTACATAAGGCCACAGTTGGTGTTGTTATGAGTTATGTTACATCGTTGGATTATGTAAATGTTTGTAAGATATGTTTCTAGGGCTCTCTGACAGGTGGATAGGCATAGTTACAAAGGAAACTCTAGCGAAATTGTTTAAAATTTTGGGAGTTAGTTAATTTGGGATTGCTGGTGTAGGGTATGAAAACAGAGTTGCATAAGGTGCTAATAGTAGATCCTGATCCTCAATCGAGGACGAATGAACTTAAGTGAGGGAGGATGTAAGGCCCCGTAAAATTGTTTTTCCTAAAAACCAGGATTCCGTGATGCCAAAGTAGGCGTAGCGGTTATAATAATAGAAGTTATGGTGAAACCACTAGGTTGAAGAGGCCACGTGGGAGGCCAAGGTAGTAATGAAGAAGACGTATCCTTACCTGTTTTGTATAGAAGTGTAATTCATCGTTTTTATGTACTTGTTGCCTATGATTTTTTTATCACTGGTCCAGTTAATGTAAAAGTGTTCCCTTTGATTATATATTATTTACATAAGGCCACGGTTGGTGTTGTAATGAGTTATGTTACATCGTTGGATTATGTAAATGTTTTTAAGATGTGTTTCTAGGGCTCTCTAACAGTTGGATAGGCCTAGTTACAAAGGAAACTCTATCGAAAATTTGCAAAGTTTTGGGAGTTAGTTAATTTGGGGTTGCGGGTGTAGGGTATGAAAACTGAGTTGCATAAGGTGCTAATAGTTGACCTTGATCCTCATTCGAGGACGAATGATCTTAAGTTGGGGAGGATGTAAGGCCCCGTAAATTTTGTTTCCTAAAAACCAGGATTCCGTGATGCCAAAGTAGGCGTAGAAGTTATTATAGTAGACGTTATGGCAAAACTAACGGGTTGAAGAGGCCATGTGGGAGGCCGAGGTAGAAATGAAGAAGATGTATCCTTACTTGTTTGAATAGCGGTGTAATTCATCCTTTTTATGAACTTGTTGACTATTAATGTTTTATCACTTGTTCAGTTAATGTAAAGGCGTTCCCTTTGATTATATATTATTTACGTAAGGCTACGGTTGGTGATGTTATGAGTTATGTTACATCGTTGGATTATGTAAATGTTTGTAAGATATGCTTCTAGGGCTCTCTGACAGGTGGATAGGTCTAGTTATAATAGAAACTCTAGCGAAATGTTTGAAAATTTTGGGAGTTAGTTAATTTGGGGTTGCTGGTGTAAGGTATGAAAACAGAGTTGCATAAGGTGCAAATAGTTGACCTTGATCCTCATTCGAGGACGAATGAACTTAAGTGAGGGAGGATGTAAGGCCCCGTAAATTCTTTTTTCCTAAAAACCAGGATTCCGTGATGCCAAAGTAGGCGTAGTGGTTATAATAGTAGAATTTATGGTGAAACCAACGGGTTGAAGAGGCCGTGTGGGAGGCTGAGGTAGTAATGAAGAAGACGTATCCTTACTTGTTTGAATAGCAGTGTAATTCATCCTTTTTATGTACTTGTTGCCTATGAATTCTTTAGCACTTTTTCAGTTAATGTAAAGGTGTTCCCTTTGATTATATATTATTTACATAAGGCAATGGTTGGTGTTGTTATGAGTTATGTTACATCGTTGGATTATGTAAATGTTTTTAAGATGTGTTTCTAGGGCTCTCTGAGAGGTGGATAGGCCTAGTTACAAAGGAAACTCTAGAGAAAGTTTTGAAAATTTTGGGAGTTATTTAATTTGGGGTTGCTGGTGTAAGCTATAAAAACAGAGGTACATAAGATGCTAATAGTAGATCCTGATCCTCATTCGAGGACGAATGAACTTAAGTAAGGGAGGATGTAAGGCCCCATAAATTCGTTTTTCCTAAAAACCAGGATTCTGTGATGCCAAAGTAGGCGTAGTGGTTATAATAGTAGAAGTTATGGTGAAACCAACGGGTTGAAGAGGCCGCATGGGAGGCTGAGATAGTAATGACGAAGACGAATCCTTACTTGTTTGAATAGAAGTGTAATTCATCGTTTTTATGTACTTGTTGCCTATGAATTGTTTATCACTTGTTCAGTTAATGTAAAGGTGTTCCCTTTGATTATATATTATTTACATAAGGCCACGGTTGGTGTTGTTATGAGTTATGTTACATCGTTGGATTATGTAAATGTTTTTAAGATGTGTTTCTAGGGCTCTCTGACAGTTGGATAGGCCTAGTTACAAAGGAAACTCTAGCGATAATCTTCAAAGTTTTGGGAGTTAGTTAATTTGAGGTTGCGGGTGTAGGGTATGAAAACTGAGTTGCATAAGGTGCTAATAGTTGACCTTGATCCTCATTCGAGGATGAATGAACTTAAGTTGGGGAGGATGTAAGGCCCCGTAAATTGTTTTTCCTAAATACCAGGATTCTGTGATGCCAAAGTAGGCGTAGAAGTTTTTATGGTAGAAGTTATGGCAAAACTAACGGGTTGAAGAGGCCATGTGGGAGGCCGAGGTAGCAATGAGGAAGATGTATCCTTATTTATTTGAATAGCGGTGTAATTCATCCTTTTTATGAACTTGTTGACTATTAATTTGTTATCACTTGTTCAGTTAATGTAAAGGTGTTCCCTTTGATTATATATTATTTACATAAGGCCACGGTTGGTGTTGTTATGATTTATCTTACATCGTTGGATTATGTAAATGTTTGTAAGATATGTTTCTAGGGCTCTCTGACAGGAGGATATCCCTAGTTACAATAGAAACTCTAGCAAAATGTTTGAACATTTTGGGAGTTGCGTAAGGTGCTAATAGTAGATCCTGATCCTCATTCGAGGACGAATGAACTTAAGTGAGGGAGGATGTAAGGCCCCGTAAATTCGTTTTTCCTTAAAACCAGGATTCTGTGATGCCAAAGTAGGCGTAGTGGTTATAATAGTAGAAGTTATGGTGAAACCAACGGGTTGAAGAGGCCGCGTGGGAGGCTGAGGTTGTAATGAAGATAACGTATCCTTACTTGTTTGAATAGTAGTGTAATTCGTCGTTTTTATGTACTTGTTGCCTATGAATTTTTTATCACTTGTTCAGTTAATGTAAAGGTGTTCCCTTTGATTATATATTATTTACATAAGGCCACAGTTGGTGTTGTTATGAGTTATGTTTCATCGTTGGATTATGTAAATGTTTTTAAGATCTTTTTCTAGGGCTCTCTGACAGGTGGATAGGTCTAGTTAGAATAGAAACTCTAGCTAAATGTTTGAAAATTTTGGGAGTTAGTTAATTTGGGGTTGCTGGTGTAAGGTATGAAAACAGAGTTGCATAAGGTGCTAATAGTAGATCCTGATCCTCATTCGAGGACGAATGAACTTAAGTGAGGGAGGATGTAAGGCCCCGTAAATTCTTTTTTCCTAAAAACCAGGATTCTGTGATGCCAAAGTAGGCGTAGTGGTTATAATAGTAGAAGTTATGGTGAAACCAACAGGTTGAAGAGGCCGCGTGGGAGGCTGAGGTAGTAATGAAAAAAGCGTATCCTTACTTGTTTGAATAGCAGTGTAATTCATCCTTTTTATGTACTTGTTGCCTATGAATTGTTTATCACTTGTTCAGTTAATGTAAAGGTGTTCCCTTTGATTATATATTATTTACATAAGGCCACGGTTGGTGTTGTTAGGAGTTATGTTACATCGTTGGATTATGTAAATGTTTTTAAGATGTGTTTCTAGGGCTCTCTGACAGTTGGATAGGCCTAGTTACAAAGGAAACTCTAGCGAAAATTTTCAAAGTTTTGGGAGTTAGTTAATTTGGGGTTGCTGGTGTAGGGTATGAAAACTAAGTTGCATAAGGTGCTAATAGTTGACCTTGATCCTCATTCGAGGACGAATGATCTTATGTTGGGGAGGATGTAAGGCCCCGTAAATTATTTTTCCTAAATACCAGGATTCCGTGATGCCAAAGTAGGCGTAGAAGTTATTATAGTAGAAGTTATGGCAAAACTAACCGGTTAAAGAGGCCATGTGGGAGGCCGAGGTAGAAATGAAGAAGACGTATCCTTACTTGTTTGAATAGCGGTGTAATTTATCCTTTTTATGAACTTGTTGACTATTAATTTGTTATCACTTGTTCAGTTAATGTAAAGGTGTTCCCTTTGATTATATATTATTTACATAAGGCCACGGTTGGTGTTGTTATGAGTTATGTTACATCGTTGGATTATGTAAATGTTTGTAAGATATGTTTCTAGGGCTCTCTAACAGGTGGATAGGCCTCGTTACAATAGAAACTCTAGCGAAATTTTTGAACATTTTGGGAGTTAGTTAATGTGGGGTTGCTGGTGTAAGGTATGAAAACAGAATTGCGTAAGGTGCTAATAGTAGATCCTGATCCTCATTCGAGGACGAATGAACTTAAGTGAGGGAGGATGTAAGGCCCCGTAAATTCATTTTTCCTAAAAACCAGGATTATGTGATGCCAAAGTAGGCGTAGTGGTTATAATAGCAGAAGTTATGGTGAAACCAACGGGTTGAAGAGGCCGCATGGGAGGCTGAGGTAGTAATGAAGAAGACGTATCCTTACTTGTTTGAATAGCAGTGTAATTCATCCTTTTTATGTACTTGTTGCCTATGAATTCTTTATCACTTTTTCAGTTAATGCAAAGGTGTTCCCTTTGAATATATATTATTTACATAAGGCCACGGTTGGTGTTGTTATGAGTTGTGTTACATCGTTGGATTATGTAAATGTTTTAAGATGTGTTTCTAGGGCTCTCTGACAGTTAGATAGGCCTAGTTATAAAGGATACTCTAGCGAAAATTTTCAAAGTTTTGGGAGTTAGTTAATTTGGGGTTGCTGGTGTAGGGTATGAAAACTGAGTTGCATAAGGTGCTAATAGTTGACCCTGATCCACATTCGAGGACGAATGATCTTAAGTGGGGGAGGATATAAGGCCCCATAAATTGTTTTTTCCTAAATACCACAATTCCGTGATGCCAAAGTAGGCGTAGAAGTTATTATAGTAGAAGTTATGGCGAAACTAACGGGTTCAAGAGGCCATGTGGGAGGCCAAGGTAGAAATGAAGAAGATGTATCCTTACTTGTTTGAATAGAGGTGTAATTCATCCTTTTTATGAACTTGTTGACTATTAATATTTTATCACATGTTCAGTTAATGTAAAGGTGTTCCCTTTGATTATATATTATTTACATAAGGCCACGGTTGGTGTTGTTATGAGTTATGTTACATCGTTGGATTATGTAAATGTTTGTAAGATATGTTTCTAGGGCTCTCTGACAGGTGGATAGGCCTAGTTATAATAGAAACTCTAGCAAAAGTTTTGAAAATTTTGGGAGTTAGTTAATTTGGGGTTGCTGGTGTAAGGTATGAAAACAGAGTTGCATAAGGTGCTAATAGTAGATCCTGATCCTCATTCGAGGACGAATGAACTTAAGTGAGGGAGGATGTAAGGCCCCGTAAATCCTTTTTTCCTAAAATCCAGGATTTCGTGATGCCAAAGTAGGCGCAGTGGTTATAATAGTAGAAGTTATGGTGAAACCAACGGGTTGAACAGGCCGCGTGGGAGGCTGAGGTAGTAATGAAGAAGACGTATCCTTACTTGTTTGAATAGCAGTGTAATTCATCCTTTTTATGTACTTGTTGCCTATGAATTCTTTATCACTTTTTCAGTTAATGTAAAGGTGTTCCCTTTTATTATATATTATTTACATAAGGCCACAGTGGGTGTTGTTATGAGTTATATTACATCGTTGGATTATGTAAATGTTTTTAAGATGTGTTTCTAGGGCTCTCTGACAGTTGGATAGGCCTAGTTACAAAGGAAACTCTAGCGAAAATTTTCAAAGTTTTGGGAGTTAGTTAATTTGGGGTTGCTGGTGTAGGGTATGAAAACTGAGTTGCATAAGGTGCTAATAGTTGACCCTGATCCACATTCGAGGATGAATGATCTTAAGTGGGGGAGGATGTAAGGCCCCATAAATTGTTTTTCCTAAATACCAGGATTCCGTGATGCCAATGTAGGCGTAGAAGTTATTATAGTAGAAGTTATGGCGAAACTAACGGGTTGAAGAGGCCATGTGGGAGGCCGAGGTAGAAATGAAGAAGACGTATCCTTACTTGTTTGAATAGCGGTGTAATTTATCCTTTTTATGAACTTGTTGACTATTAATTTTTTATCACTTGTTCAGTTAATGTAAAGGTGTTCCCTTTGATTATATATTATTTACATAAGGCCACGGTTGGTGTTGTTATGAGTTATGTTACATCGTTGGATTATGTAAATGTTTGTAAGATATGTTTCTAGGGCTCTCTGACAGGTGGATAGGCATAGTTACAAAGGAAACTCTAGCGAAATTTTTTAAAATTTTGGGAGTTAGTTAATTTGGGGTTGCTGGTGTAGTGTTTGAAAACAGAGTTGCAGAAGNCGTTACAATAGAAACTCTAGCGAAATTTTTGAACATTTTGGGAGTTAGTTAATGTGGGGTTGCTGGTGTAAGGTATGAAAACAGAATTGCGTAAGGTGCTAATAGTAGATCCTGATGCTCATTCGAGGACGAATGAACTTAAGTGAGGGAGGATGTAAGGCCCCGTAAATTTATTTTTCCTAAAAACCAGGATTATGTGATGCCAAAGTAGGCGTAGTGGTTATAATAGCAGAAGTTATGGAGAAACCAACGGGTTGAAGAGGCCGCATGGGAGGCTGAGGTAGTAATGAAGAAGACGTATCCTTACTTGTTTGAATAGCAGTGTAATTCATCCTTTTTATGTACTTGTTGCCTATGAATTCTTTATCATTTTTTCAGTTAATGTAAAGGTGTTCCATTTGATAATATGTTATTTACATAAGGCCATGGTTGGTTTTGTTATGTGTTATGCTACATCATTTGATTCGGTACATGTTTGTAAGATGTGTTTCTGGGCCTCTCTGACAGCTGGATAGGCCTAGTTACAAAGGAAACTCTAGCTAAATTTTTGAAAATTTTGGGAGTTAGTTAATTTGGGGTTGCCGGTATAGGGTATGAAAACTGAGTTGCATAAGGGGCAAATAGTTGACCCTGATCCTCATTCGAGGACGAATGATCTTAAGTGGGGGAGCATTTAAGGCCCCGTAAAAAAAAGATTCCCAAAAACCCAGATTCCGTGATGCCAAAGTAAGAGTAGATGTTATAATTGTAGGGGTTATGGAGAAACCAACAGGTTGAAGAGGCTACATGGGATGCCGAGAAATAAATGAAGAAGAAGTATCCTTACTTGTTTGAATAGCGGTGTAATTCATAATTTTTATGAACTTGCTACCTATGAATTCATTAGCACTTGTTCAGTTAATGTAAATGTGTTCCCTTAGATTATATGTTATTTATATAAGGCCACGGTTGGTGTTGTTATGAGTTATGTTAAATCGTTGGATTATGTAAATGTTTGTTAGATGTGTTTCTAGGGCTCTCTGACAGGTGGATAGGCCTAGTTACAAAGGAAACTCTAGCGAAATTTTTGAAACTTTTGGGAGTTAGTTAATTTGGGGTTGCTGGTGTAGGGTATGAAAACTAAGTTGCATATGGTGCTAATAGTAGATCATGATCCTCATTCAAGGACGAATAAACTTAAGTGAGGGAGAATGTAAGGCCCCGTAAATTTGTTTTTCCTAAAAATCAGGATTCTGTGATGCCAAAGTAGGCGTAGAAGTTGTAATAGTAGAAGTTATGGTGAAACCAACGGGTTGAAGAGGCCACGTGGGAGGCCGAGGTAGAAATGAAAAAGAAGTATCCTTACTTGTTTCAATAGCGGTGTAATTCATCCTTTTTATGAACTTGTTGCCTATGAATGTTTTATCACTTGTTCAGTTAATGTAAAGGTGTTCCTTTTGATTATATGTTATTTACATAAGGCCACGGTTGGTTTTGTTATGACTTATGCTACATCATTGGATTCGGTACATGTTTGTAAGATATGTTTCTGGGCCTCTCTGACAGCTGGATATGCCTAGTTACAATGGAAACTCTAGCGAAATTTTTAAAACTTTTGGGAGTTAGTTAATTTGGGGTTGCCTGTGTAGGGTATGAAAACTGAGTTGCATAAGGGGCTAATAGTTGACCCTGATCCACATTCGAGGACGAATGATCTTAAGTGGGGAGCATTTAAGGCCCCGTAAAAAAACATTGCCCAAAAACACAGATTTCGTGATGCCAAAGTAAGCGTAGATGTTATAATTGTAGGGGTTATGGAGAAACCAATAGGTTGAAGAGGCTACATGGGAGGCCGAGGAAGAAATGAAGAAGAAGTATCCTTACTTGTTTGAATAGCGGTGTAATTCATAATTTTTATGAACTTGCTGCCTATGAATTCTTTATCACTTGTTCAGTTAATGTAAAGGTGTTCCCTTAGATTATATGTTATTTATATAAGGCCACAGTTGGTGTTGTCATGAGTTATGTTAAATCGTTGGATTATGTAAATGATTGTTAGATGTGTTTCTAGGGCTCTCTGACAGGTGGATAGGCCTAGTTACAAAGGAAGCTCTAGCAAAAATTTTGAAACTTTTTGGAGTTAGTTAATTTGGGGTTGCTGGTGCAAGGTATGAAAACTGAGTTGCATAAGGTGCTAATAGTAGATCCTGATCTTTATTCGAGGACGAATGATCTTAAGTGGAGGAGCATTTAAGGCCTCGTAAAAAACATTTCCCCAAAACCCGGATTCTGTGATGCAAAAGTAAGCGTAGAGGTTATAATAGTAGGGGTTATGGAGAAACCAACAGGTTGAAGTGGCCACATGGGAGGCCAAGGAAGAAATGAAGAAGAAGTATCCTTACTTGTTTGAATAGCGGTGTAATTCATACTTTTTATGAACTTGTTGCCTATGAATTGTTTATCACTTGTTCAGTTAATGTAAAGGTGTTCCTTTTGATTATATATTATTTACATAAGGCCACAGTTTGTGTTGTTATGAGTTATGTTACATCGTTGGATTATGTAAATGTTTGTAAAATGTGTTTCTAGGGCTCTCTGACAGGTGGATAGGCCTAGTTACAAAGGAAGCTCTAGCAAAAATTTTGAAACTTTTGGGAGTTAGTTAATTTGGGGTTGCTGGTGTAGGGTATGAAAACTGAGATGCCCCGTAATTTTTGTTTTTCTAAAAACAAGGATTCCGTGATGCCAAAGTAGGCGTAGAAGTTATAATAGTAGAAGTTATGGAGAAACCAACGGGTTGAATTAAGAAGAAGTATCCTTACTTGTTTGAATAAGTGAGGGAGGATGTAAGGCCCCGTAAAAATTTCTTTCCTAAAAACCCAGATTCCGTGATGCCAAAGTAGGCGTAGAGGTTATAATAGTAGGGGTTGTGGAGAAACCAACAGGTTGAAGAGGCCACGTGGAAGGCCGAGGAAGAAATGAAGAAGAAGTATCCTTGTTTGAATAGCGATGTAATTCATCCTTTTTATGAACTTGTCGCCTCTGAATTGTTTATCACTTGTTCAGTTAATGTGAAGGTGTTCCCTTTCATTATATGTTGTTTACATGAGGCCAACGTTGGTGTTGTTATGAGTTATGTGACATCGTTGGTTTATGTAAATGTTTGTAAGATGTGTTTCTAGGGTTCTCTGACTGGTGGATAGGCCTAGTTACAAAGGAAACTCTAGCGAAAATTTTCAAAGTTTTGGGAGTTAGTTAATTTGGGGTTGCTGATGTAGGGTATGAAAACTGAGTCGCATAAGGTGCAAATAGTAGACCCTAATCCTCATTCGAGGAAGAATGATCTTAAGTGGGGGAGGATGTAGAGACCTATAAAACAAAGTTCCTAAAAACCCAAATTCCGTGATGCCAAAGTAGGCGTAGAGGTTATAATAGTAGAAGTTATGGAGAAACCAACGAGTTGAAGAGGCCACGTGGGAGGCCGAGGAAGAAATGAAGAAGTATCCTTACTTGTTTGAATAGCGGTGTAATTCATCATTTTTATGAACTTGTCGCCTACGAATTTTGTATCACTTGTTCAGTTAATGTAAAGGTATTCCCTTTGATTATATGTTGTTTACATGAGGCCAAGGTTGGTGTTATTATGAGTTATGTTACATCGTTGGATTCTGTACATGTTTGTAAGATATGTTTCTAGGGCTCTCTAAGAGGTGGATAGGCCTAGTTACAAAGGAAACACTAACGAACTTTTTGGAAATTTAAGGAGTTAGTTACCTTGGGGTTGCTGGTATAGGGTATGATAACTGAGTTGCATAAGGTGCTAATAGTTGACCCTGATCCTCGTTCTTCGACGAATGATCTTAAGTGGGGGAGGATGTAAGGCCCCGTAAATTCTTTTTTTCCTAAAAACCCGAATTCCGTGATGCCAAAGTAGGCGTAGAGGTTATAATAGTAGACGTTATGGCGAAACCAATAGGTTGAAGAGGCCACGTGGGAGGCCGAGGAAGAAATGAAGAAGAAGTATCATTACTGGTTTGAATAGCGGTGTAATTCATCTTTTTTATGAACTTGTTCCCTATGAATTTTGTATCACTTGTTCTTTTAATGTAAAGGTATTCCCTTTGATTATATGTTGTTTACATGTGGCTATGGTTGTTGCTGTTTTGAGTTATGTTACATCGTTGGATTCTATACATATTTGTAAGATATGTGTCTGGGGCTCTCTGACAGGTGGATAGGCCTAGTTACAAAGGAAACTCTTGCGAAATATTTGGAAATTTAGGGAGTTAGTTAATTTGGGGTTGCTGGTATAGGGTATGAAAACTGAGTTGCATAAGGTGCTAATAGTAGACCCTGATCCTCATTCGAAGATAAATGATCTTAAGTGGGGGAGGATGTAAGGCCCCATAAATTAACTTTTTTCCTAAAAACCCGAATTCCGTGATGCCAAAGTAGGCGTAGAGGTTATAATAGTAGAAGTTATGGCGAAACCAACAGGTTTAGGAGGCCACGTGGGAGGCCGGGGAAGAAATGAAGAAGAAGTATCCTTACTTGTTTGAATAGTGGTGATATTCATCCTTTTTATGAACTTGTCACCTATGAATTTTGTATCACTTGTTCAGTTAATGTAAAGGTGTTCCCTTTGATTATATGTTGTTTATATGAGGCCAAGGCTGGTGTTGTTATGAGTTATGTTACATCGTTGGATTTTGTACATGTTTGTAAGATATGTTTCTAGGACTCTCTGACAGGTGGATAGGCCTAGTAACAAAGGAAACTCTAGCGAACTTTTTAAAAATTTAGGGTGTTAGTTAATTTGGGGTTGCTGGTGTAGGGTATGAAAACTGAGTTGCATAAGGTGCTATTAATTGACCCTGATCCTCATTCGACGATGAATGATCTTAAGTAGGGGAGGATGTAAGGCCCTGTAAATTCTTTTTTTCCTAAAAACCCGAATTCCGTGATGCCAAAGTAGGCGTAGAGGTTATAATAGTAGAAGTTATGGCGAAACCAACTGGTTGAAGAGGCCACGTGGGAGGCCGACGAAGAAATGAAGAAGAAGTATCCTTACTGGTTTGAATAATGGTGATATTCATCCTTTTTATGAACTTGTCGCCTATGAATTTTGTATCAGTTATTCAGTTAATGTAAAGGTGTTCCCTTTGATTATATGTCGTTTACATGAGGCCACAGTTGGTGTTGTTATGAGTTATGTTACATCATTGGATTTTGTACACGTTTGTAAGATATGTTTCTGGGCTCTCTGACAGGTAGATATGCCTAGTTACAAAGGAAACTCAAGTAAAAGTTTTGAAAATTTAGGGTGTTAGTTAATTTGGGTTGCTGGTGTAGGGTATAAAAACTGAGTTGCATAAGGTGCTAATCCTATACCCTGATCCTCATTCGAGGACGAATGTTCTTAAGTGGGGGGGGGGGATATAAGGCCCCGTAAAACATATTTTCCTAAAAACCCGGATTCCGTGATGTCAAAGTAGGTGTAGAGGTTATAATAGTAGAAGTTATGGAGAAACCAAAAGGTTAAAGAGGCCACGTAGGAGGCGGAGGAAGAAGTAATGAAGAAATATCCTTACTGGTTTGAATAGCGGGGTAATTCATCATTTCTATGAACTTGTCGCCTATGAATTTTGTATCACTTGTGCAGTAAATGTAAAGGTGTTCCATTTGATTATATGTTGTTTAGATGAGGCCACGGTTGGTGTTGTTATGAGTTATATTACATCTTTGGATTCAGTACATGTTTGTAAGATGTGTTTCTGGGTTCTCTGACAGGTGGATAGGCCTAGCTACAAAGGAAACTCTAGCGATTTTTTTAGAAATTTTGGGAGTTAGTTAATGTGGGGTTGCTGGTATAGGGTATGAAAACTGAGTTGCATAAGGTGCTAATACTATACCCCGATCCTCATTTGAGGACGAATGATCTTAAGTGGGGGAGGATGTAAGGCCCCGTAAAAACATTTTCCCTAAAAACCCGAATTATGTGATGCCAAAGTAGGCATAGAGGTTATAATATCAGAAGTTATGGAGAAACCAACAGGTTGAAGAGACCACGTGGGAGGCCAGGGAAGAAATGAAGAAGAAGTATCCTTTCTTGTTTGAATAGCGGTGTAATTAATCCTTTTTATGAACTTGTCGCCTATGCATTTTGTATCACTTGTTTAGTTATTGTAAAGGTGTTCCCTTTGATTATATGTTATTTACATGAGGCCAATGTTGGTGTTGTTGTGAGTTATTTTACATCGTTGGATTCTGTACATGTTTGTAAGATATGTTTCTAGGGCTCTCTGACTTGTGGATAGGCCTAGTTACAAAGGCAATTCTAGCGAAAGTTTTGAAAATTTAGGGAGTTAGTTAATTTGGGGTTGCTGGTGTAGGGTATGAAAACTGAGTTGCATAAGGTGCTAATAGTTGGCATTGATCCTCATTCGAGGATGAATGATCTTAACTGGGGGAGGATGTAAGGCACCGTAAAACAAATTTTCGTAAAAACCCTGATTCCGTGATGCCAAAGTAGGCGTAGAGGTTATAATAGTAGAAGTTAAGGCGAAACCAACAGGCTGAAGAGGCCACTTGGGAGGCCGTGGAAGTAATGAAGAAGAAGTATCCTTACTTGTTTGAATAGCGGTGTAATTCATCCTTTTTATGAACTTGTCGCCTATAAATTTTGTATCACTTGTTTAGTTAATGTAGAGGTGTTCCCTTTGATTATATGTTGTTTACATGAGGCCAATGTTGGTGTTTCTATGAGTTATGTTACATCGTTTGATTATGTACATGTTTGTAAGATGTATTTCTGGGCTCTCTGACAGGCGGATAGGCCTAGTTACAAAGGAAACTCTTGCGAAACTTTTTAAAATTTAGGGTGTTAGGGGTTGCTTGTGTAGGGTAAGAAAACTGAGTTTCATAAGGTGCTAATAATCGACCCTAATCCTCATTCGAGGACGAATGATCTTAAGTGGGGGAGGATGTAAGGCCCCATAAAATTTTGTTTTCCTAAAAACCTGGATTCTGTCATACCAAAGTAGGCATAGAGGTTATAATAGTAGAAGTTATGGCGAAATCATCGAGTTGAAGAGGCCACGTGGGAGGATGAGGAAGAAATCAAAATGAATCCTCACGTGTTTGAATAGTGGTGTAATTCATCCTTTTTATGAACTTGTCGCCTATGAATTTTGTATCACTTGTTCAGTTAATGTAAAGGTGTTCCCTTTGATTATATGTTGTTTACATGTGGCTACGGTTGTTGTTGTTATGAGTTATGTTTCATCGTTGGATTCTGTACATGTTTGTAAGATATGTTTCTGGGGCGCTCTTACTGGTGGATAGCCTAGTTACAAAGGAAACTCTGGCAAAATATTTAGAAATTTAGGGAGTTAGGGGTTGCTGGTGTAGGGTATGAAAACTGAGTTTCATAAGGTGCTAATAGTAGACCCTAATCCTCATTCGAGGACGAATGATCTTAAGTGCGGGAGGATGTAAGGCCCCATCAAAAAAAATTCTAAAAACCTGGATTCTTTCATGCCAAACTAAACGTAGAGGTTATAATAGTAGAAGTTATGGCGAAACCAGCGAGTTGAAGAGGCCATGTGGGAGGCCAAGGAAGAAATGAAAAAGTATCCTTACTTGTTTGAAAAGCGGTGTAATTCATCCTTTTTATGAACTTGTCGCCTATGAATTTTGTATCACTTGTTCAGTTAATGTAAAGGTGTTCCCTTTGAATATATGTTGTTTACATGAGGCCAAGGTTGGTGTTGTTATGAGTTATGCTACATCATTGGATTTTGTACATGTTTGTAAGATGTGTTTCTGGGCTCCCTGACAGGTGGATAGGCCTAGTTACAAAGGAATCTCTAGCAAATATTTTGGAAATTTAGGGAGTTAGTTAATTTGGGGTTGCTGGTGTAGGGTATGAAAACTGAGTTGCATAAGGTGCTATTCCTATACCCTGATCCACATTCGAGGACGAATATTCTTAAGTGGGGGAGGATGTAAGGCCCCATAAATTCTTTATTTTCCTAAAACCCGAATTTTGTGATGCGAAAGTAGGCGTAGAGGTAATAATAGTAGAAGTTATGGCGAAACTAACAGGTTGAAAAGGCCACGTGGGAGGCCGAGGAAGAAATGAAGAAGAAGTATCCTTACTTGTTTGAATAGTGATGATATTCATCCTTTTTATGAACTTGTCGCCTATGAATTTTGTATCACTTGTTCAGTTAATGTAAAGGTGTTCCCTTTGATTATATGTTTTTTTACATGTGGCCAAGGTTGGTGTTGTTATAAGTAATGTTACATCGTTGGATTCTGTACATGTTTGTAAGATATGTTTCTAGGGCTCTCTGACAGGTGGATAGGCCTAGTTACATAAGAAACTCTAGCGAACTTTTTGGAAATTGAAGGAGTTAGTTAATTTGGGGTTGCTGGTGTAGGGTATGAAAATTGAGTTGCATAAGGTGCTAATAGTTGACTCTGAACATCATTCGAGGATGAATGTTCTTAAGTGGGGGAGGATGTAAGGCCCCGTAAAAGTTTATTGCCTAAAACCCCGGATTTTGTGATGCCAAATTAGGCGTAGAGGTTATAATAGTAGAAGTTACGGCGAAACCAACAGGTTGAAAAGGCCACGTGGGAGGCCGATGAAGAAATGAAGAAGAAGTATCCTTATTAGTTTGAATAGCGGTGTAATTCATCATTTTTATGAACTTGTCGCCTATGAATTTTTTATCACTTTTGTAGTTAATGTAAAGGTGTTCCCTTTGATTATATGTTGTTTACATGAGGCCAAGGTTGGTGTTTTTATGAGTTATGTTACATCGTTGGATTCTGTACATGTTTGTAAGATGTGTTTCTGGGCTCTCTGACAGGTGGATAGGCCTAGTTACAAAGGAAACTCTAGCAACAGTTTTTGAAATTTAGGGAGTTAGGGCTTGTTGGAGTAGGGTATGAAAACTGAGTTGCATAAGGTGCAAATAGTAGACCCTAATCCCCATTTGAGGACGAATGATCTTAAGTGGGGGAGGATGTAAGGCCCCGTACAAATTTGTTTCCTAAACACCTGGATCCCGTGATACCAAAGTAGGCATAAAGGTTATAATAGTAGAAGTTATGGCGAAATCAAAGAGTTGAAGAGGCCACGTCGGAGGCTGAGGAAGAAATGAAGAAGTATCCTTACTTGTTTGAATAGCGGTGTAATTCATCCTTTTTATGAACCTGTCGACTATGAATTTTGTATCACTTGTTCATTTAATTAAAGGTATTTCCTTTGAATATATGTTGTTTACATGAGGCCAAGGTTGGTTTTGTTATGAGTTATGTTACATCGTTGGATTCTGTACATGTTTGTAAGATGTGTTTCTAGGGCTCTCTGACAGGTGGATAGGCCTAGTTACAAAGGATACTCTAGCGAAATATTTGGAAATTTAAGGAGTTAGGGGTTACTGGTGTAGGATATGAAAACTGAGTTGCATAAGGTGCAAATAGTAGACCCTAATCTCCATTCGAGGAGGAATGATCTTAAGTGGGGGAGGATGTAAGGCCCCGTACAAATTTGTTTTTCCTAGAAACCCGGATTCCGTGATGCCAAATTAGGCGTAAAGGTTATAATAGTAGAAGTTATGGCGAAACCAAAGAGTTGAAGAGGCCACGTCGGAGGCCGAGGAAGAAATGAAGAAGAAGTGTACTTACTTGTTTGAATAGCGATATAGTTCATCCGTTTTATGAACTTGTCGCCAGTGATTTTTGTATCACTTGTTAAGTTAATGTAAAGGTGTTCCCTTTGATTATATGTTGTTTACATGAGCTCAAGGTTGGTGTTGTTATGAGTTATGTTACATCGTTGGATTCTGTACATGTTTGTAAGATGTGTTTTTGGGGCTCTCTGACAGGTGGATAGGCCTTGTTACAAATAAAACTCTAGCGAAATTGTTGTAAATTTAGGGAGTTAGTTAATTTGGGGTTGCTGTGTAGGGTATGAAAACTGAGTTGCATAAGGTGATAATAGTAGACCCTGATCTTCATTCGAGGACGAATGATCTTAAGTGAGGGAGGATGTAAGGCCCCGTAAAAATATGTTTCCTAACAACCCGTATTCCGTGATGCCAAATTAGGCGTAGAGGTTATAATAGTAGATTTTATGGCCAAACCAACAGGTTGAAGAGGCCACGTGGGCGGCCGAGGTAGAAATGAAGAAGAAGTATCCTTACTTGTTTGAATAGCAGTGTAATTCATCCTTTTTATGAACTTGTGGCCTATGAATTTTGTATCACTTGCTCAGTTATTGTAAAGGTGTTCCCTTTGATTATATGTTGTTTACATGAGGTCAAGGTTGGTGTTGTTATAAGTTATGTTACATCGTTGGATTCTCTACATGTTTGTAAGATGTGTTTCTAGGGCTCTCCGACAGGTGGATAGGACTTGTTACAAATTAAACTCTAGCGAAATTGTTGGAAATTTAAGGAGTTAGTTAATTTGGGGTTGCTGGTGTAGGGTATGAAAACTGAGTTGCATAAGGTGATAATAGTAGACCCTGATCCTCATTCGAGAACGAATGATCTTAAGTGGGGGAGGATGTAAGGCCCCGTAAAAATATTTTTCCTTAAAACCCGTATTCCGTGATGCCAAATTAGGCGTGGAGGTTATAATAGTAGAAGTTATGGCCAAACCAATAGGTTGAAGAGGCCACGTGGAAGGCCGAGGAAGAAATGAAGAAGAAGTATCCTTACTTGTTTGAATAGCGGTGTAATTCATCCTTTTTATGAACTTGTCGACTATGAATTTTGTATCACTGGTTCAGTTATTGTAAAGGTGTTTCCTTTGAATATATGTTGTTTAAATGAGGCCAAGGTTGGTTTTTTTATGAGTTATGTTACATCGTTGGATTCTGTACATATTTGTAAGATGTGTTTCTAGGGCTCTCTCACAGGTGGATAGGCCTAGTTACAAAGGAAACTCTAGCGAATGGTTTTGAAATTTATGGAGTTGGGGTTGTTGGTGTAGGGTATGAAAACTGAATTGCATAAGGTGCTAATAGTAAACCCTAATCCTTCATTCGAGGACGAATGATCTTAATTGGGGGAGAATGTAAGGCCCCGTAAAAATATTTTTCCTAAAAGGTTGGATTCTGTGATGCCAAAGTGGGCATAGTGGTTATAATTGTAGAAGTTATGGCAAAACCAAAGAGTGTAAGAGGCCAGGTGGGAGGCCGAGGAAGAAATGAAGAAGTAGCCTTACTTGTTTGAATAGCGGTGTAATTCATCCTTTTTATGAACTTGTCGCCTATGAATTTTGTATCACTTGTTCATTTAATAAAAGGTGTTCCCTTTGATTATATATTGTTTAAATGAGGCCAAGGTCTGTGTTGTTATGAGTTATGTTACATCGTTGGATTCTGTACATATTTGTAAGATGTGTTTCTGGGGCTCTCTGACAGGTGGATAGACCTAGTTACAAAGGAAACTCTAGCAAATTTGTTAGCAATTTAGGGAGTTAGGGGTTGTTGGTGTAGGGTATAAAAACTGAGTTGCATAAGGTGCTAATAGTAGACCCTAATCCTCATTCGAGGACGAATGATCTTAAGTGGGGGAGGATGTAAGGCCCCGTAATGTTTTTTTTCCTAAAAAGCTGGATTCCGTGAAGCCAAAGTAGGCGTAGAGGTTATAATAGTAGAAGTTATGGCGAAACCAACGAGTTGAAGAGGCCAGGTGGGAGGCCGAGGAAGAAATGAAAAAGTATCCTTACTTGTTTGAATAGCGGTGTAATTCATCCTTTTTATGAACTTGTCGACTATGAATTTTGTATCACTTCTTCAGTTAATGTAAAGGTGTTCCCTTTGATTATATGTTGGTTACATGAGGCCAAGGATGGTGTTGTTATGAGTTATGTTACATCGTTGGATTCTGTACATGTTTGTAAAATGTGTTTCTGGGGCTCTCTGACTGGTGGATAGGCCTAGTTACAAAGTATACTCTAGCGAAATATTTGGAAATTTAGGGAGTTAGTTAATTTGGGGTTTCTGGTGTAGGGTATGAAAATTGTGTTGAATAAGGTGCTAATAGTAGATCCTGATCCTCATTTGAGGACGAATGATCTTAAGTGAGGGAGGATGTAAGGCCCCGTAAAAAAAGTTTTCCTAAAAACCCGGATTTCGTGATGCCAAAGTAGGCGTAGAGGTTATAATAGTAGAAGTTATGGCAAAACCAACAGGTTGAAGAGGCCACGTGGGAGGCCGAGGAAGAAATAAACAAGAAGTATCCTTACTTGTTTGAATAGCGGTGTAGTTTATCCTTTTTATGAACTTGTCGCCTGTGAATTTTGTATCACTTGTTCAGTTAATGTAAAGGTGTTCCCTTTGATTATATGTTGTTTACATGAGGCCAAGGTTGGTGCTGTTATGAGTTATGTTACATTGTTGGATTCTGTACATGTTTCTAAGATGTTTTTCAGGGGCTCTCTGACAGGTGGATAGACCTAGTTACAAAGGAATCTCTAGCGCAACTTTTCGAAATTTAGGAAGTTAAGGGTTGCTGGTGTAGGGTTTGAAAACGGAGTTGCAAAAGATGCTAATAGTAAACCCTAATCCACATTCGAGGGCGAATGATCTTGAGTGGGGGAGGATGTAAGGCCCCGCAAAATTGTCTTTCCTAAAAACCTGGATTCCGTGATGCCAAAGTAGGCGTAGAGGTTATAATAGTAGAAGTTATGGAGAAACCAACGAGTTGAAGAGGCTAGGTGGGAGGCCGAGGAAGAAATGAAGAAGTATCCTTACTTGTTTGAATAGTGGTGTAATTCATCCTTTTTATGAACTTGTCGACTATGAATTTTGTATCACATGTTCAGTTAATGTAAAGGTGTTCCCTTTGATTATATGTTGGTTACAGGAGGTCAAGGATGGTGTTGTTATGAGTTATGTTACATCGTTGGATTCTGTACATGTTTGTAAAATGTGTTTCTGGGGCTCTCTGACAGGTGGATATGCCTAGTTACAAAGTAAACTCTAGCTAAATATTTGGAAATTTAGGGAGTTGGTTAATTTGGGGTTGCTGGTGTAGGGTATGAAAATTATGTTGCATAAGGCCCCGTAAAAGGATTTTACAAAAAAACCCGGATATAATCAAAGGGAGGATGTAAGGCCCCGTAAAAGAATTTTTCCAAAAAACCCGGATTCCGTGATGCCAAAGTAGGCGTAGTGGTTATAATAGTAGAAGTTATGGCGAAACCAGTAGGTTGAAGAGGCCACGTGGGATGCCGAAGAAGAAATAAAGAAGAAGTATCCTTACTTGTTTGAATAGCGGTGTAGTTCATCCTTTTTATGAACTTGTCGCCTGTGAATTTTGCATCACTTGTTCAGTTAATGTAAAGGTGTCCCCTTTGATTATATGTTGTTTACGTGAGGCCAAGGTTGGTGTTGTTATGAGTTATGTTATATCGTTGGATTCTGTACATGTTTGTAAGATGTGTTTCTGGGCTCTCTGACAGGTGGATAGACCTAGTTACAAAGGAAAATCTAGCGAAACTTTTCGAAATTTAGGGAGTTAGGGGTTACTGGTGTAGGGTATGAAAACGGAGTTGCATAAGATGCTAATAGTAGACCCTAATCCACATTCAAGGGCGTATGATCTTGAGTGGGGGAGGATGTAAGTCCCCGTAAAATTATTTTTCCTAAAAACATGGATTCCGTGATGCCACAGTAGGCGTAGAGGTTATAATAGTAGAAGTTATGGCGAAACCAACGAGTTGAAGAGGCCAGGTGGGAGGCCGAGCAAGAAATGAAGAAGTATTCTTACTTTTTTGAATAGCGGTGTAATTCATCCTTTTTATGAACATGTCGACTAAGAATTTTGTATCACTTGTTCAGTTAATGTAAAAGTGTTCCCTTTGATTATATGTTGGTTACAGGAAGCCAAGGATGGTGTTGTTATGAGTTATGTTACATCGTTGGATTCTGTACATGTTTGTAAAATGTGTTTCTGGGGCTCTCTGACACGTGGATAGGCCTAGTTACAAAG